>CM039680.1:247541899-247729399 GCA_022537955.1 Schmidtea mediterranea | reverse complement strand
TTAGAGTTTCAAGCTGCCAAATGATTTATGAGTGCAATTATATGTGGGAAAGAGTGAAATTGGATGACTATCTAATCCAATTATTCATTATATTATGCTGATATACAGAAAGAACCTTCTAACCAGCCTCTGCTTATCCATGCATCCTAATCGAGACCGCTCAAGCTGGCAAGGTGAAATTCAAATAAAAAAATGATATTAAAATTCCTTATTCATTATTAAGTTCATTATTTATCCACAAAATTGACAAAACAATTTGATTTTCAATTCCTTGAATTTGATTTGCTGACCTAGTTGTTTAAATTAGTTAAATATACAACAGGTAATTGACATGAATTTCCCCAAAATCACAACCCGTAATGAATGATTAGGAATTTGTTTTCGTTAAATTTTTAAAAATTATTATCAATCACAAATAATAATAAAAATAATTAATAATTTCAAATCAAAATCTACTTGATTTTTGCCAATTTCATAGACAGGCTTTTTCATTATTTGCGAGCACAATTCATCCGTAGACTTTCTTTTTAAAATAAATAATGCAAACATAAATTTCGTGTTACAATATTCTTGACCCCATTTTATTACACAGTGGTTTTTATAATCCTTATCAAATACAATCTAAGAATAAATAATACAATGGTAAGTAGGAATTAATTTCTATTTACAGCATCAGTGATGTCGATAGGGCGAGCATACCTTCTTCCCCAAGTGCGCTCATTATCAAAAGGAAGATAGTCTGATAAATGAATTTGACAGTTATTTACACTTATTTTTAGAAACGGAGGGAACGTATATTCATTTTTATTATGATTGATGCTAAAAATATTAATAACAACTCGATGATCAGCTATTTCATCTATTTCTTCCCTATAAAAGACTAAATAATAGATATATTAAAATATTACTTACCTTGACTTCATTTGAAAAGAATTATAATAACTTTTTAGCAAGAAAAAAAATTCATAATATCCTTTAATATTACTTGAATACGTCAGATTAGAATGTTTTGATTGAAGTTCTGTGCATGGTAAAATAGTGTAGATATATTTATAGAATGGTATTAGATGCTCCATTTTGAAAAAAAATATAGGATGAACACTAAAATTAATTAATGAATTACTTATACAAATTTACTAAATGTAATAATATGTAAAATAAAATTATTAAACTATTATAATGTAATTTAAATCATGGTGTTAATTTCACTTATTATTTGAACAAAAGTAGTTTCTATTTGAATATTTTTGATATAAAATACAAAAAAATAAATAGTAGCGAAGTACACTTTAAATAGAGAATCAATATTATTAGGTTATTGAAAAGTGCAGAACTCCGCACCTTCAAAAAAAGTGTTTGAAAATTAAAGTGTTTGTATACATCTCACAAAATTTCTAAAAAATAATTTAAACTTATTGTTGGGCCAGAACGTAAACGGCCTTGATAAGTGCTTAAATGGATCAGAAACACACACGCAGATACCTGAAAAACACCAAATAAACCCTATAAAATCTAAGAAATAAAAGAATTAAATACAAAATAATAAACATAAAAATAAAATAAAATAATAACAAAATGCACCAAGATCCGCACGATACCTACACAAATACAACAAGAAAACACGACAAATTCGACGAAATTGAAAAAATTAATAAAAGTTCATTAAAATGAAATTTAAATCGAAAAATTTGAATTAGCAATAATTCAATAAAAATTCGAAATAAAAAATTATAAAAATAAATCAAAAAATAATAAAAATAAATATTAGAATTTGCTAGAAAAGAACAAGGTCGAATTTTGTTTTACTGCATCAAATTTCACACGTCACACAAATAGGTATATATACTGATCCATTTTCACATTTAACTTAACCATAAAACCATTATTCAAAACCGTTTTTCGAAACAAACCTTAAAACCATTTCTCAAAGAGAACCATTTTAAAACTGTTAGAATCGTTTTGAAGATTGTCAATCATTTATCAACTAGTTTAAATATTTCAAATCTATTTCAATCGAAATTTTTAGGTGAGAATCAGTTATGTTGGAACCCTCTTTCCACATCACGACCTTGCATCTCAATGGAGCTCTGCTCGGCGTCGATGTGGGGAGAGAGGTATTTATGCTATTTTATGTTCGATTTTATTTTGATGTTTTATGGAATGGTCAAAGGGGTAATTTGTTTGTTTTATGATTAATAAATTTTATTGATATGAATAACTTAAATTATCTATCTTTATAAATTATAAATTTTAAATGTCGAAATTTTTCCGGCCCACAGCCGACACATCACGCAAGTTAGTAAAATCAACATAGTGCAAATGCATGTAAGTGCGTGGAGAATCGCCAATGATATGCACCCGTGAAGACTCAGCGTGCGCAACGCAGCGGTCGTAACGTCAATATTTATCCCTATAGCTGAAGCGAGAAATAAGGAAGAAGTCTCTGGCTGCTTCCTCGTTTCTCAACTCTGTAAAATCGACCTAAAATTATCTTACAAACGGCTTAAAATCACCACACCGAGTAGTCCAGTGGGCACTCAATAACTATAATATAAACATACTATGCCTTAAGATCAATTAAAGGAAAAGGGTACGGGGACAACGTAAATTGAAATTGCTGATATAACCACTTCCGTGTCAATGCCATAAAATGAATTTAATAAAATTATGATTAATAGGAAATAAAATGAATTCAATAAAGTTATGATTAATTGGAAATAAAATGAATTTAATAAAGTTATGATTAATAGGAGATAAAATGAATTCAATAAAGTTATGGTTAACAGGAAATAACCTGAATTTACAAAAATTATGATTAGTAGGAAATAAAATCTCAATTGTAAAGTGATATAAAAGAAAATCTTATTTGTAACGAAAAACTAGTAAAGTTTAATAAAGAATAAAATCTTGTTTGTAAGGAAAAATTTAATAAAATTTCCGATTAATAAAAATAAAATCTTGTTGATAAAGTAGGTAAAGTTTATGATTGATACGAAAATAAAATCTTATTTGTAAAGTAGATCTGATACAGTTGACGAGTCATAGGGAACTAAAATCGTACTTACTAGGGTAAAGGATTAACCACCAAGCGAGAGATGAACAAAGGTTACGATCAATAATAAATTAAACTCCAATAGTACAGCGAAATAAGCGAAGTTTATGATTAATATCAAATAGGAAAACCCTGTTCGAAAAAATAAATCCGGAAAATTTAGAATCAACAATAAAATTGAAACATTATTTAGATAGCTTCGACAAGCTAGGGCTATGTTGTAATTAAGCAAAGATTAAAAATTTACCAATAAATTAGAATCAGGTTCTAGATAAATTAATTCGACAGAGAGTTTCTGAGTTAACATAAATCAAATGAATAAAGTAGGGATTGAACTAAATTACGATTGAATTGAGTAGCAAGACGCTAATTTAAGGAACGTAATAGCCCATAGATGACTGAGAATGAATAGATAGTTAGTAGATGAAGATAAGTCTCGACCCGAGTAATTGTATTTGAAATAATATTAATGGTTTCCTCCATCCACTTTTCCATGCTGAGTTCCGATGAGGATAAAATGATATCACGTTAGTTGAAACCGATTACTTGAGACGACATAGATGGGGCAAATTCAAATTGACATTAAACTCGACGAATTAATAGGAGCGTTAAACCAAATAAAATCCAAGTTAATCAGATGTAACACGACTTGTAAATTGAACCGTCATAAGATCTAAAAATTTGAAAATAGCTAAATCCATTTTCACCTCACGAAAAGTCGCCTCGAAGAATTGTTTTATTAACAACACCAACTGAAACACTCCCCAAAGTTCGATAATATTGCACAGTGTCCATTCGAGAAAGTTAATAAATTCCAAAGATATGGGTAGCCTAATATTGCGACGAGATCCTCGAACGAATGACAAATATGTCCATAATTACACCAATTTTTGGAATGTGATAATTAAAAATTCCGAGACGGTCGGACTAATTGAATAGACGCATCTGTCGAATTAATTACCATAAACCACGATAAATATCTTACTAACGAGTACTCGCCGGTCGATAACACAAACATAACAACAAAATAATTTTCTCGAACATAGAAGTGACCAATTCAAATACCAATCTGCTTTGACTTTCGTGAGATCTAGTTTAAGATTAAGTCGATTTTGTCAATTTGGTTAGTTAAAAATTAACTTGAAATAAATCCAAAAATTATAAATTCATCAAGGTTCTTAAAAACTTTAATTAGAAATAAATTATAATTGAAAATAGTGCACAAATTTCAAGCTTCAAAATTAATGTTTTTTGAATACCTTACTTGACAGCCATTACTAAAATGATAATCTCACGAATTTCACAAAACATTTGACCCGTCTTTACACTAAACTGTTTTATAGGTAGGTTTATTCATTGCAGACGAATCGAGTCTAGAAAAAACCCCAATGTTAGTCGCTAAATACCCCAAATCTTGGGCCTACCTACACTCTCTTTAACTAATACAGCGAAGACCCTATTCCCCACACTATTGTTTTCATAATTTAAATCTCAATTGTTACAGAACATGTCCATCAATCAGATCACCGCTCAATCAACGGGGAAAAAACGCTCGAGAATGGTATTACGAACCACCGACGCAATAGAAGGACCCCGGTCACAGTGGCCTTATTCCATCCCTCGAAAGGCACGGGATCCAAGTAGCAACCCCCTCGAACCAGTGAGGCAACAATACCCAGCCGCAGAAATCTTCGCTAATGCACAGGACCTCCTCACCCAGTGGGAGCGGGTGCAGGAGCAGGTGGACTTGCAAGTAGTCAAGGCAAGGATGTACCTTGCAAATGTGCTGGATGACATCCTTGCCGGGCGGATCGCCGTCGCCCATCCACCTCGTCCGGTTCGAGATACTAGGCGTCCTTACACGGTAGAAGCTCTCAAAAGAAGCCTAGAACGATTCTGCCCGGATGAATGAACTGACGAACAAAGCGTTATAGTGATTAGATAATAATTATAATTAGCACTGCGTGTATTTCTTTTTCTTGTATAACTGAAAATGAATGTTGAGTTGTTTGAAAGATTTTAAACATTTAGGCCGACCATAAATTGACGAGTAAAATCCATTTATTTTCAGTAATGTCCTCTCTGCGGATTCTACAAACAGAACTAGATCGTGCGAGGCAGGCGAATACCGAATTACTTGGCCAGGTCCTACAATTGACTCGAGAGATACAGCAGGTCAAAGCCACTTGTTTAGACCCTAAGCGAACAAAGATCCTGTATCAACGGCTTACCGCAGCTCAAAAAGGCTGGGCCGAAGAACGCCAGCTCAATCGGAGTCTGCGAACGCAGGTTCGGGGACTCGAAGTCGCACTAGCTGTATGCCGAGGAGGTGAAGCGGTCACCTACCCGCTCATCTTCGCCCCAACTCAAATGCCGCAGACAGCAATCAAGACAGCAGAGCAACCCGTCGCCACCAACAGTCGTCGACCGGGACGTAAGGAGCGTGCCCGACGTCGAGCAACCCAACTTCAAAATGCCAAGCAGTAGATATTCCATGTGATAGATTTAAATAGAATAGTTTTAGCCTTAGTTGAGTCATTTTCCTTTGAAATTGCATATCAGTACGGTCACAAGTAACCCTATTACGTCTCAGTTTTCCATAGTCAATTAAGCACTAATCATGAACGATTATTTATGAGGGACAGAGCAAAGCGAGCATAGGTCTTCTATCGACAGCTCGTGAACCCGAGGTTTGTCCGAGCAACTATAGTACTAGCCAATGGTATTCAATTTTTGCGGACAATCCACCACTTGAACACATTTCCAACGTTGCTTAGCAACGGGTGCCAAGTGGGTAAGTATCATTTTGTATGGCGTTACTAGGGTAGCCAGGAAGATAAGTAAGATTTGAAACCCTGTAACCCACCATTATTATAAATGTTGAGCATATGATAAATTCGACCAATTTCAAAAGAAATTCATATCAGATGCGCGCTATAGAAAATATTACCATTGGGCATCGGAAATTTATTCAAATGAACGGTAACGAATAAATGGTAACAGCTAATACCATAGTATACCTTTAAGTTCAGGTATATATAGCAGGTTTTGTGCTCGTTTATGAATACGGTCTCTGTATTAAATATTAGTTGAGACAATTTCGAAATTCAAGAAAAAACAACTCATATAATTGGTGTGTTTCTGGGTGTTGAAATTTTGAAACTCTATGGTTGTTACCCAGACAACCCCATACAAATATTCCTTTGCTTACCACTCGGCACCCATTGCTAAGCAACGTTGGAACTGTGTTCGAGTGGGTAGATCGTCCGCAAAAAGTGAGCGTTATTGCTAATGCTATAATTGACCGAACGATCTCTGGGTCCAACGAGCTGTCGATAGAAGACCTGTGCTCGCTTTTGATTCTTAGGTCCCATTATTCTCCTATCTCTTTCAAATGTTAGCCTATACTCTCATATCATCTATCTTTATGTCCATTCGCTTGGTCCTTCTTATCGTTGTTCATGTCGAAGATTATTCTTTGATCGGTACACCCTTGGTTATGTTAAGT
Source organism: Schmidtea mediterranea (assembly GCA_022537955.1). NCBI lineage: Eukaryota > Metazoa > Platyhelminthes > Tricladida > Dugesiidae > Schmidtea > Schmidtea mediterranea. The sequence goes on along the minus strand of CM039680.1, from coordinate 247,722,839 downwards.
ATTCACACACTAGTTCTCTTACTCTTATCCCTATCATAACTACAATGTTCCTTATTATTATTACTAGCATTATCATTGTTGCTATTATATGTATTACCTTTATTAATTGTTACTACTATTACCTTTATTATTATTTTTATCACTATAATTACCGTTATATTTATTTTTATTACTACTATTATTTTTTACGACTATTATTATTATCATAATTATTATCATCATTACTACAAATACCATGATTATTATTATTATTATTATTATTATTATTACTATTATAATTATTATTATTACAATTATCATTATTATAATTACCATTACCCTTATCATTATCGTTATTATTATTAAGATTTTGTAGGGATCCGTCCTTATTCCTCAGCGTTAAAATTTTTTATTGATATACAACATTAGCCGTAATCCATCTGTATTTTTCGGTTTTCGATAAAGTATTTTTGTAAATTCGAAAATTTGAGCAGCGTCCCGCCCATATTTTCCGCCTCAACTCAAATTTATTTATTTATTTCTTATTTAAAAACATTATTTTTCATGATTTTGGTCGTTCGGATTAATCTTTTTAACATTCATATAAACAAATTTTAAATCGGGCATCGATGTACATAAACCAAAATAACATAACTGTAGATTAATAACCTGAAAATATTGCTACAAACATAACTGTAGATTAATAACCTAAAAATATTGATAACTGTAGATTAATGATCTGAAAATATCTAAAAAAATCACACAACAAAGTAAGATTTGTAAAAAATGTGCATCTTAAATTTGGTTGAAATTAATACTACAAAGTAGTAGTTGAAAATTTGGGAAAACACATCAGTATTTATACCTATAATTTGGCCTTAAACTTGCGTGTTAGTTTTATTACGATTAAACAAAATTCGACTTTGAAATTATTTGTGTTATCTAAATTAAATTTTTATTTATTTCTTAATTTAAATTGGTAATTTATTTTTAACATTTTTAAATAAATTTATTCAGCTAAAAATATTTTATTTTTATTTATTTAATTCATTAATTTTTACTTTTATATAAATGGTCATTTTACGGTCAAATTTTCTTGTTATTATGTTATTTTTTATGTAAATTTCGTGCGGTTCTTGATGCATTTTGTATTTATTTTATTTTACTTTTATGTTTTTGATTTTATATTTATTTATATACTCTCAGATTTTATAGTGTTTAGTTGGTGTTTTATATTGTATTTTAAGTTATCTTGGTGCTGGGTTTTCGTGCTGTATTACTGATGCATTTAAACAATTCTCAAGGCTATTTGTGTGCTGGCCCAACAATTATATCAATACCATTTATTATTACTCATCAGCTAAATCAAAAATATCAGGCTCTGTTTCGATGTTTTCTTGACGATTCAAAGAAGAATTAAACATTCGAAGCGAATATGTATTTTTGAACATCTCACCATAAATATCGTGTTTGAAATTTGCCATGCATTAATATCATCTGAAAATCCGGTTGATATAATTGAGTTAAGAATTTTTTTATTTAAAGCGTAATTTCAAGCATCTCTCACCCCAATTACTATCAACGATATTGTTTGGAGCCTTTGGATTTCCTCCTCTTGTGTATTCAACATCATCCGAATTCTTCTATGTATTTATTATTGCAGAAATCATGTCTTTCAATTCCTTAAATATTCCAATATCTACTGCCTGAACATATGGCGTTATTCCACCAAGGATCACTATCATTTTGATATTTCGAATTCTACAGTGATTTTTAACCTTTTCTGAAATATGTGCGTGGCAAGAATCCCAGATAAAGCACTTTCATGAACTGACATTGAATCAAGAATAAGATTTACAATAATAAGATTTTGATTTACCTAAGCTTTTGACTGAAAAGCATTGAAAATGCCATTAACAACACGAATAATAGAATTTCCAGTTTTCTCTTTGTTGATGACTAAGGAAATTGCTTTACGTCCATTTCTCCAAACAGAAATCAGCGCTGTAATTCGCACTGAAGAAAACCCAGTGGATTTCATCCCCGCATGCTTTCTTCTCTTTAAATCAACTGATTGAGTTCTACTATCTTCAAAACATATGGGAGTTTCGTCCATCAACAGAGTTTTTGAAAGGTCAACAGTTGAAGGATTATTTCTTAGAAACAAAATATAATTGACTCCTTGCATTATTAATTCATCATCGGACAGGACTGTAACATTTGTGGTTCTTCGTAAGGACAATCCATTTCTGGCCATAAAGTTTGTGACCCACGTACCTGTTGCTTTCAACTCAATATCATTTTCCCGAGCAAGTTGTGTTGATCTATCTGAAAAAAATGAACGCATTACTTTGATCTTCATTAATCTCCACTAAATAATCAGAACAAATTTTTATTTGTTCTCTGTTTAAAAACTATTGTTGAAACATGGATTGACTATAATCACATCCATTTCTTTCAGAGAAATGTCTTATGCCTTTATAGCACGAATTTTCCTACACCATATACTGGATAACTTCTTTTTTAAATGAAATTGTATACGATTTTTTTTTCATGGAAAGTGTTAGTTTTCTTTTAAATATTAAAATTTTTTGAAATGTTAATTATGCAGATATTTCGAATTAACATAATAATACATAAAAATTGCTGGTTTTAGATTAAATATCATTTTATTAAATACAAATATATAGGTAATTATAGTCATATTATTCGAAGTCATATTATTAAATAGTTTGACCATAAACAAAATTAGTCATGCTATTTGAATTAGTCATATTATTCGGTAATATCCGTTAATAATAATAATAATAATAAATAAAAAATAATAATAAAAATAATAAAAATTAATAATAATAATAAAATCATAATAACAATAATAATATAATCAATACTACTACTAATAATAATACTCATGTTCATAAAATTGTTAATAAAAATAATAATAATAAATAATTAATTAAATAAATAAATGATTAATATATATATATATATAAATTATTAAAAAATAATAAATAAATAGTTAATAAATAATTAAATAAAAATAAATAAATGATTAAGATAATAATAAAAAATTAAAATGAAATAAGTCTATAACTTTAAATACATAATATCACACATTATAATCTAATAAGTAGTATAGGGGCTTACCAAAAAGTGCGCCCGGTAAGACACATGTCACTACTAACGAAATACGTTCGACACTAACAAAGGAGCAGTCAAAAGGTGAAAGAAGTGAAACATTTACTAAATTATCGTGCCAGAAAGGTGGTCTCTCATTGGGTTTCCTACCTCACGATAACATACAATAAATTTTCAAAGAAAGAAAAGTGCAAATTAATAACTAATTATAATTTGGTAAATTGAGAATAAAGTTCTTCTGTGTTGGGTTTTCTTCATTTATATAAAAAGAGCACGAGGAGTCAGTGAGAACCAACTTTTAAACGATATTAACCCAACATTTAACCTCTTAATTTTCAGTCACTGTGTAGAGAATTTTTGGTCGGTGAGTGTAACAAGCTAAGAGCCGTGCATCTAGGCAATTAACACAGGTAAGTGTTTTGTCTGAACACGAAAACTCTAAGTTAGTGTACGAGCATTAACTTATGACTTGAAATAAATGTATACCTGGTATATGAATGACTTCACGATGACTTAATGTATCAATAATGGTTAAGTGATTAATGATTATGTGAATTGACAGTGTTTATGTGAATTGATGAACTTAGAATCAGTATGGGAGATGTGAAATGCCAAATAAATGTTTATAACTAAACTGTTATATTGAAACTTTTATCGGACTGAAACTTAAATTGTAAGAAGCATTTTATTTTACTATTTCTAGGCCACAGCCGACACACAATGTAAGGAAATAAAATTTGAGAAATCTATCTGTGTAAGAGCGGTTTTTCTGCCAATCGCTCGTACCCGCGAAGGTTTGCTCGTGGGTAACGACGGGCCAGAACGTCAAATGATGAATACATTTAGAAATTAACGGAAACCTGAGAGGTCTTGTGGCTGATCGCACATTTTCCTGAAGTTGATAAATTATACTAAAGTTTCAAATAACAAATTGGCTCATAATTACTAACACAAGCTAGTCCAGTGAGCACTCATTAAATACAATGTAAACACACATTGATCCTAAGGCCAAAAAAGTGGAAAAGGTAGCGTGGAAATCGCGAAATCGATGCAACAGTTAAAATGAATTGCTGTCAAAAAAAGATTAACTTGTACGACCAAAATCAAGAAAAATGAATAATTTAAATTATATTTAAGAACTAAATAAATTATTTTGAGTTGAAATGGAAAATATGTGCGGAACGCTGCTCAAATATTTGGAAATGCCTAATCTAAAAAACAGTAAAATAAGGTTAAAGTACTGTTCAATTTTATTTCATAATTAAAATGTATGATAATAATTAACAACAAGAATTTACTAATTTCAAAATCTCTATTTTCTAAAATATTTAATTATTTAAACAACTTTCTTTTCTAATTAATTCTTTATTATACATCTCCCCGAAATTCTAACGAATCTTCATTCCTATGCCTTAAGTCGACTATATGACACGGCATCGCAACAGTTCTGTAATCGACAATTACTTTATGTGGAGACAGCAGCTCATGATTCTTCATCTTATCCATAGAGATGCACACGTTTGATTATGAGCGGGTTTTACCCACACATTGTCGTTAATTTGAAAGCCATTGTCTATCTGTCGAACCATTTCTTTCGTTTCATTAAATCGAAGTCTAACGTCATAGGAATAACGTTCCAATTCCATGATACCATCCATTCTTTGTTGAACTTTGCTTCGAAGTTTTTCGTTTTAATTGTCAAACTATGAACTTCATTACTATTTGCAGCCGTCAAACATTTTAATTTTCATCCGAATCTAACATCTTCACTGATCGTCATACCTCCTAATGCACTAGTAGTGTTCATGCCTAAAATGACGTCGTATCCCGTTAATATTTTTTAGAATTGAATGTGTCAATAAAAAAGTACTTTCATTCTAATTCGATTTCTGCTTTGCACTGACTTACTGGCAGTATTGACCAATCTGCTAGGAACACTTGAGCATTAGGTGACGTGTTGACGAGCAGTCGGAATCTGTGAGGCATAGCATTTTCAGTCCATTTATCTAAAGGAGTCTTTCTTTTAGCATCTTTTTAGAGTTTAGAGAGACTCCGGAATAGTCTCGATCCGTTTGTCGTTTCCCGATTTACAATATCGGGATTGATGTCCAAGCATTTCACATCGGGAGCATTGAATTTTCTTCTTGTTCATATAGTTACGAAAAAAAATGGCTTTCATTGCATATGAAGCATTGCTCATTCTTGGTTTTCAGTGCAAAAACAGACTGATGTCTTTGTACTAAATTCAATCGTGAAACGATGTCACCGATTGCATCGATTGAAGTTGATCCTTGTCGTCTAACTTCAGCTGGAATTTCTGTTGGTAAGGAGTTTATTATAATATTTACCAGTAGATCTCCAGAGTTAAAAGCCAGATTCTTCATTTCTGATAAATGAATATTGATATTATCCCCGATCTGGAATCTCTTATTTAATAACTTGGAGAAGCATGCTCCTGGGGGCTCATTGAAATCTCGTATCAACGATTTTTTTATTTCTTCATAGCTAATATCTTCATTCTTCACTGCTTCCTTCAGAACGCTTTCCCCTTCATGACAACCAGAAAAATTTCCTTCTTTCCATTGAATTTATGGAGCTTGCATATCAGTTCAAACTTATCGAACCATTCATCATTTTTTACATTTTCTCCATCAAAACATTCTATTGCGCTTAGAATGTCTTTTATCATGCCCAGATAGCTTGTATGATAATAATTAACAACGAGAATTTACTAATTTCAAAATCTCTATTTTCTAAAACAATTAATTATTTAAACAACTTTCTTTTCTAATTAATTCTTTATTATACATAAAATATTTTAATAAAGCCGAGAAATAAGGGCGGATCCCTAAAAGCCAAAATTAAAACAAAAAATAATTTTAGGGTCAATTCAAACAAAAAAATAAAAAATGTGAAAATGGCCACTGCAAATACACATGCACCGCAAGCAGAAACTAAAAATAAAATAAAAACACCAATTAAGCAAATTAAACATATAACAAAATTAGTTAAAACCAATATTAATAAAATCTATAAAACCCACAGACGCAGAACGAAACACATATTTAATAAATAAAACCGACAAAAACCTTGCAAAATAAGATTTAGAAAAACCATAGGCGGAAGCGACGACCAAGAAACAAAATTTTAAGGGTCAAAAAGAAAAATGATTCAAAAATAATAACAAAAAATAAATTTGAAAAAATGCGAGTAATATATCAAAAAATAAAGAAAAATGAGTAAAAAATTATAAAAATATTTAAAAATTAATAAAATCATTTCAAAACTCTTAAAATGGCGAAAAATCGACTAGTGGCCGCACACACACACAAAATACATATATAAGCAGTGGCTAATTTCATAATTTCAGCTATTACAAAATTACTAACTTACTTTTAATCAACTCTAATTTTCACCATTTGATAATTTTTTAATCTTGGAAGTAAGCATTGTATTTTAATTTTTGCTTTGTATATGTTAATAATAATATATATTTTTAAAAAGGATTCATTTTAATTTATGCTCTGGATGGTCGTGGTATTGTAATAGAATCGACAGGATAGACTGGTAGCTCGGCATTGCGAGTTAAATTGCGCTAGTTGTAGTAGCTGGTCGCGTCGAGTTCTGGTCGAAAGACGCAGGTCTCTCTACCATTAGGGCGTCGTTTAAAAACCTAAAAAGTTTGATGGCAACGTCGGCCGTTTTAGGTAGAGAAAATCTTGGGAATGGCGTTGACAGATAGAGGATCTAGGGATTTGATCTATAGTGATCAGTAAAAACATTTTTGTTTTAACAAATCTCGTCAGGTTTGAATATGATCAGCGGGTAGCTAGGAATAGGGTAATAGAAGTAAGATAGACATGATTATAATGAACAGAAATTCTTCGATCATCGTATCTAATGATAACCAATCTCATTAATTAAAGTAAAAATTAATCCGACAAAATTTATCACAGTGAGACTTCTTTTTTATTAAATCCTAATTCTTGAGCTTCTGCAATGCTGTCAAATGAAATTTTAAATGGAAAATATTTACAATTATTATTTGAAGTATTTCCATCAATGTATACTAGATAAAATATAGAGTTGTGACTAATTGTATATTCATTCTTTGCATCGTTATAGAGAAAATATTCATAACTAGTATGTAATGTACTCTTACTATATTATATAGTTGAGTTGTTATAAAATGGAAAATTATTGTATGCAAAAATGAAATCGGTCAGAGAAACTTGCCATTAACCTTCCAATTAAATTGGATTTTGAAATTTCACATTAAATTTATCAGCTTTATTATTTGGATGAGTAAAAAGGCAACTATTACTCGGTAGATTTATATAAAAATCTTTATTCATTTATTTTTCTAAAATGTATTGATAAATGTGTTTTGGTATCTTTACTAAATTTAATTAATTTTTCACTATCATCGCGAATATTAATTTCAATGTTGTTTATAGTTGAAGTTGAAATTGGTACATACATTGGATTCTTCATTTTTAATTGTACAATTTCTCCTTGTTCATAATTTTTAACCCAAAATAGATTTTAATAGAAGAACACTAACATCTCCAACAGTTATTGGTTCAATAATATTCGAATAAATGAACATTTGTTGATAAATGATGTAATAATCTTGGAACTTTATTACCAACGATGTCTTTATCAACAAAAGTTTGTTTATTTAATCCTAAGGTTTTGATTAAATTGTTGTCAAAATATATTTTTGAAATGTTATCTGCAAGTTGTATTTTAACCAATTCATTGTTTTCAATTTTTAGTTCTTTAAACGGAGACGAAATAAATTACATTAAATGTCCTTGTAATTCAGCTGTAAATTATCTTCAAAATATTTTTCAAATATTGTTTTTTCTTCATAACTTATAATTATCCCGAATTGTTCCATAACACCATCATCTGTAACTTTTGGTAATTTTAATCGACAATGATCATCTTCATTAATGATGGATATAGATTTTAATCCAAACCTAAACGCATGTTGAATGTCAGGGAATGTTACTTTAAATGGAACATGCGGACAGACAATAACCAAATTCTCATATCTTTCAATAAATATGTCAACATCTGGAGTATATTTTGGATTTATTAATTCATAAGTATGATTTTGATTATTTATTTTCAAATTCTTTATTTCACTACCACTCTTTACAGATTCTAAACGTATACAAGAATTACTATAATACGGAAAAGGATTATACACAAAAGTGAAATCAATCAATGCAACTTCCCATTCACCATCCAAGTTGACAGAATTTACTTGTACATTAAAATTACTAGCTTCGTTATTTGGATAAATAAGTGGACAACTATTACTAGGTAAAATCATATAAAACTGGTTTTCTTTCATAATATTTATTTAATCAATTAAGATGAGGATATCCAAGTTGGAGTTTCGTATCCATGCTACTTGACGTAGTATTGTTTATATTTACCAACATTTTTGGTTTTGAAAATCTTTTGAATTCTAAATATTGTTGGGATTGGAATGACTTGGAGTTCTTGTTCGTAGAATTTTCCACTAATTTCTTTATTCTCATGATCTGCTATTAAATACATTACTGGATTCTGTTTTATATCTATTTTCTTTATTACATATACTTCATCGCTCCAATTGTTGTCAAAATTCTTGATGAACGGAGAAGTACTGATTTTACTTATTCTTACATGATCACCAACCTTGTATTTTGGCTTATCGATTTTTTCTTTCTTTAATGTTTGGTTTCTGTTGGTATCTGTAATGTCAACAGGTCTGAGACCATTTAATCCTTTATGTGGCGAATGATTGTAACTAAAAATAATTTTCGGTAAAACATGTATCCAAGTTTTATTACCTTGATGCACAAAGTATTTTTTCAATCTTTCTCTCAAAGTTCGATTAAATCTTTCAACATAACAAGCTTTGAATTGCGAGAATATAGAGTAATGATTGGCTTTGATAACTTCTTTTACTTTGCTATTATAAAATTCTTTACCTAAAATACATTAAAATAAATAATTAATTAAATTTATTACCCAAATCAGTCTGTAGATTGTGAGGTTGTCCGTCTTTAAATAATTTTTTAATTGCAATGGACATTTCATTAGCTGATTTAGTTTTTGTTGGAATAGCACGGGCATATCTACTGAAAACATCAATACATGTTAAAATATATTTGTACCCCTTGTTGATTCTCGAATAAGGTATCATTTCCATCAAATCCATTTGCCTTAAATCATTGATTCCTCTTGTTTTGTATGGTCTGGTTGGGAATCTTTTCAACATTGGTTTATTTAAACTATATGCTAGTTGGTCCGATAACCATTTTTGAGTCTCTTTTTTAGAATTAATCACTCTTTTTGTTAATTTTTCTACACCACCAAAACCATCTGGATCTTTTGGATTTGTCCAGATTGTTTTGAGTGGATTTTTGGTTAATTGATCCTTCATTATTACAACAAGATGTTAAAATATGTACAACTTTATCTGGTTTAGAGTATTGTAAACCCATTAAGATCTTACGGATGAAATTGCACTAATTGCGGATAAAACTATAGGAATTAATGTACCCAAGAACCCACCTTTTGTTTATACATTATTCTTTTCATTAAACGTCTATTTTTAGTGTTTACCAATGATAAAAGGGATCTCTTATGTCTTTGTAATACCACTCTTTTAGCTTTACTAATATTAACATTACCCCAAACTATATTTACAATAACTTCAAGCAAATCGTCAATAACAAATGAAGGGAAAGCTTGTAAAATTGCAATTCTTTTATTATTTTGTGCCTTTACCAATGCATTGAAATATGGTAGACTACGTTCAAATTTCATGTTTACTAATTACAATTAATTATTATTGTTTATAATTTGATCCACTTCTTTTTAAAAATCTTCTTCTTTTTTAGACTCTTCTTTACTTTTGATTTGGTTTTACGAATAACTTTTTTGGGTTGAATTACGTTTTTGACAAGTACTTTTTTCAATAACATGATTGATAATCATTTATTTGTTTTCAATTTTGTTTATAAATTGTAACCCCTTTTTCATTAAAAATATCTGTTCGGATACGTAAATCGTCATTACATTGTTGTATAAAGTCAAAGAATAAATATCCATGGGGAACGCTTGTAGCATCTTGGAATGATTCAATTAAAAATTTTCTATTGTTTGGATAAGCTTGCCTGGCTAAGAAATCGATAATCGTTTGATCACGAGGATTTTTGAAAATAACTAGGTATTGAACATTTAAATTACGAGTTCGATGACTTCCTCCTTGATGAAATAAATTTTGAGTTATGAAAATAACAGTAACTCCGCAATGTCTACTGATTTTTGTGAACAAGTTATTGAAATCTTTTTCCTTATTTGCTTCTTGATACAAATCATCTATAATTATTACATCGCCTCGACGTAACCTAGACGACCAGTTTTTATCAAATCCCTTAACTATTATCATTTTCAATTTACAAAACTGATTTTGTGTCAATCCATGTTCTTCGTCTGCACCCCTATGCCAATATATTTTATTGAATTTTGATTTGAACATGTTTGACTGCAATAAATTACATACAAATAAAGTTTTTCCGCTCCCACTAGGCCCTACAATTTGATATACTGCATCATTTCTTAATTCCATTTAATTTAATTTAATTTAATTTAATTTGTTTATAATTTAATATACTGATTCATTTATTTTGATATCAGAAAATGATTAGTAATATTAATTATAGAGAAAAATGTGAAGTAACTGGAATGAAGTTCCCTACCGGAAAACCTCAACATGTAGTGAATAGAAGTGGAAAATATCCAATCTTATTTTTCAAAAGCGGAAAATGCAGAGTAATGGGTTGTAAAAGACCATTACAGGAAGGAGATCTCAAATATCAGATTCAAGATTTACAAATTCAATCATAATCTTTGAATATTGACATGGGTTGTAGAATCAACTTGTATGAATTGTCTACCAAAACACAGAACATTTACGAACCGGAACTGTTTCCTGCATTAATACTTGTCAAGTATAATCCACTTTGTGTGAATGTATTTGCAAGCGGAAAAGTTGTTGTAATGGGGATAAAATCACTGGAATACAACAACCTAGTACATGAAATATTTAATTTTATAAAATCAAAAATTAATAATCTTAATACCGACGAAGAAATACTAGATTATATACTGATTATGTTTAAATAGATTCAATTCTGACGATTGTAAAAATTAAAAATGATCGACGAGCAAGAAGCATACGTATTCAAAACAATTCTGATGAAGATGGAAGAACTGTTTCCGAATATGAAAAACAAACTTTCCTATTGTGCTCCTGAATACTTCGCTACACGGATCTATCAAATGACAGGAATCAACATCGAAGAAATTGTACGTATGCACTACGAATCAGTTCAAGGATCTGGTTTGAAATGTTTAGATGACTGCATTGTTTGTGCAGATCCCTCAATGTTAACTTGTCCATTTAGGTGCAGATGCTGCAGAGACTACAAGAAGAAGGAAGTTGTACATATTTTGTTGGCTGAGCTAAGAAGAGCTTACTATAAGCAAATTTGTGATGATGTAAATAAATTTTGATCTTTTACGAGTTTATTTTTTGTGTTTATAGTTTTTATAGAGATTTTGATCTTTTACGCGTTTATTTTATGTGTTTATGTGTTTATAGTTTTTTATAAAGATTTTAATTGGTGGAATTATTATTATTATTATTATTATTATTATTATTATTATTATTATTATTATTATTATTATTATTATTATTATTATTATTATTATTATTATTATTATTATTATTATTATTATTATTATTATTATTATTATTATTATTATTATTATTATTATTATTATTATTATTATTATTTTATGTTAACAATATCTTTTTTTATTTAAATATAATTTTAAATCATTTAAAACATTATATATTTTATCATAAAAAATTTAATAATTATTTTGTTAAAAATTTTATTAAAAACTAATTCAAAAATCAAACTAAAATTTTAATATAAATTATTTTAATTAAAAATATGTGATACTTAAAAAATTAATTTCAAAACTTGAAAATAAATTTTAACTTAAAAATACACATTATCTTCTTAAAATACACTTAAAATTTAATCTTAAAAATAAATTTTAAATTTTCGAAAAAAAAATACACATTATCATTTAATTTTCGAAAAAAAAATACACAACTTAAAAATTTTCGAAAAAATACACACAAAAATAAAAATTAATTGCACACAGAAAAAAAATTAATTGCACACAAAAAATTACATCATTAAGTAATCAATACACACAAAAAATAATCACGAGAAACCCACCCCCCTCCCCCTATATTATTATGCAATGGTGTGTGGTCCCAGGGTGCCACTAACTACCTACTAATAATAATATTATTAAAAAATAAATAATTAAAATTATTGACTTGATTAAAACCAATAGTTAAAGTAATTAAAATTAAAAAAAATTATTCAAGATTTTTAATCGAGCAAATATATTTTAGGCTTTTTTAGTCGACAGGCAATTTGAGCCAATTTTATTTTTATGGGTTTTTAAGTATGAAAAAATACTTAGGCTTTTTATTCGAGGAAATATTTTTAGGTTTTTTAATCGGTAGGTGATTTGAGCCAATTTTTATTTTTAGGCTTTTTAATCGAGAAAAAATACATAGGTTTTTTTATCGTGAATTAAAAAATTTGAAAAATTTGAAATTTGAAAATTTTAACAAAAAATTAAATTAGATAATAATTCACTTCATTAAAACAAATAAATAAATAAAAATTTTAACCCTCCTCCCCCAGAAAAATTTTTTTTAAGAAGGGTCTCAATTTTTTTAAGACAAATATTCACGAGGCATAGTCCGCATTATACACTACTGAGTCTTGATTATAGTGATCCGGCAACTTGGTTAAATTCATATGATTTATGTTCTGAAAGTTTAAGACGAACTTTGGTTGAGCACGGACCAGAACAAATTCATGAATTTAATTTTCTTCAAAATGATAGCCATAAAAAATTTTTTAAAATCTTTTATAGAAGGAGACTTTCAAATGGAGAAGAAATGCGGCGTCACTGGCTACAGTATTCCAAAACAACTGATTCAGCATTCTGCTTTTGTTGCAAAATTTTTAATAATAACCAGCGTGTAATACATCTCTCCGATATGGGATCAAACGATTGGAAAACATGTCTGTAATTTTAGAAAGGCGTGAGAAAAATAAGGATCATTTAATTAATTTTCAAAACTGGAAGGAGCTAGAATTGCGTTTACAAAAAACTGAAACTCTTGACCAAGATAATTTGCGTCTCATAAAACAAGAATAAAAGCATTGGCAACAAGTCTTAAAACGTCTTATAGGTGATATACAGATATAGAGGCATTAATAATGTGAAAGAGAGTGAAGAAGATTTTATTAATAAATTTGTATTTTTACTTGTATTTCTTGTTATTCATTTACTTTTATTTAAAGTTTTATTAGTAAGTAACCAAATATTTATTTGTTTAGTAACTCGTTATCGGTTACCTAGTATGTATACAAGTAGCCGGAATGAAGTTCCAATTGGAAAACCTCAACATGTAGTGGATAGAAGCGGAAAATATCAATCTTATTCTTCAAGAGTGGAAAATGTAGTATAATGGGTTGCAAGAGACCATTCCAGGAATGGGATCTTAAATATCAGATTGAAGATTTACAAATTCAATAATTATCTTTGAACATTTGCATGGGTTGTCGATTCAACTTGTACGAATTGTCATTTACGAACCGAAACTGTTTCCAGCAATAAGACTTGTCAAGTATAATCCGCTTTGTGTGAATGTATTTTCAAGCGGAAAAGTCGTTGTCATGGGGATAAAACACTGGAATACAACAGTTTAGTACAAGAAATATTTAATTTTATAAAATTTAAAATTAATAATCTTAATACCGGCGAAGAAATACTAGATTATTTATTAAGCACTGATTGTGTTTAAATAGAAAGAATTCTGACGATTGTAAAAATTAAAAATGATCGACGAGCAAGAAGCTTACGTATTCAAAACAATTCTGATGAAGATGGAAGAACTCTTTCTGAATATGAAGAACAAGCTTTCGTATTGTGCTCCTGAATATTTAGTTACACGGATTTATCAAATGACAGGAATCAGAATAGAAGAAATTGTATGGATGCATTAGGAATCGGTTCAAGGATCTGGTTCAAAATGTCTAGATGACTGCATTGTTTGTGCAGATCCCTCAATGTTGACTTGCCCATTTAGATGTAGATGACCCAGGGACTACAAAAAGAAAGAAGTTGTTCATATTTTGTTGAAATAACTAAGAAGAGCTTATTATAAGATGATTTGTGATGATGTAAATTAATTAAATTTTTAAGTTGATCTTTTTACGTGTTTATTTTATCTGTTTATTTTTATGCATTTCTTTTTATGTGTTTATTTGTTGAGAATCAATTTTTTATTAAGTATTTAATTGGGTGAATTAATGTTGTTGAAATAGTTTTATTATTATTATTGTTATTATTATTATTATTATTATTATTATTATTATTATTATTATTATTATTATTATTATTATTATTATTATTATTATTATTATTATTATTATTATTATTATTATTATTATTATTATTATTATTATTATTATTATTATTATTATTATTATTATTATTATTATATTATTATTATTATTATTATTATTATTATTATTATTATTATTATTATTATTATTATTATTATTATTATTATTATTATTATTATTATTATTATTATTATTATTATTATTATTATTATTATTATTATTATTATTATTATTACGTAAAATATCCGTCGCAAAAGGGGGAGGGGTATGCGCCAAAGTCTCCTAACTACTTAAACTACCTACTGGTATTGATATTTGGCTTGTGAGGGTGATAATTTTTCAGGTAATTTTTATTAGTAATTAGGTTTAGGACGGTACTTGGTAACTAGGGAGTCATAGTATTCCCGATATTCATAATTCAAGGAAAGAATGTTCTACCATGGAGGTTTCTTATGTCGGCAATATCATCTCGGGAACTACAACATAGATGCATCAAAATGAACGTATCGAAATCGTCGTGATATTTTTAATAAAAGGACTTTTGTCGTTTTTTATTATATCGGTTTTGGTATCCTGGTCCAGTCCTTTATAATGATTCTATGGTTGAATCCTTGATCTTGAGGTCGAAATACCTCACCAGTTAGTTCTAGGTTTAATTGTTCATGATTGGTTTTTGCCATTTGCGTCTATCGGTTTCGAATTTTCTTATTTTTGTTTTGGATATTTTTATTATTATTATTATTATTATTATTTTAAACACTATTATTATTATCGAGTTATTATTATGTGTAACATTTTATCATCAAAATTGTTATTGTTATCATATCATATAATAGGTATTATTACCGTCAATATCAAAATGCCGTTATTCTTGTGATTTTTGTTCTTAATACTACATTCGTTATTAAGATCATCACATATACTTATTATTTTTACCATTGCCGTTCTAAATTACTGTCATTTATTATTATTACCTATTATGTTATTATTATTATTTTTATGATTATTATTACTATCTCTAATATTATAACCATTATAATTATCATTGTCATTATACATATCATAATTTAAAGTCCTTCTTGTTGTTTATACGATCGCCATTATCAATTATGATAGTATCAATATTATCCTGATCGTTACCATTATTACTGTCATTATTGATACCATTATTGTTACTCTTATTATTACTATTATCGCTATTAATATAGTAATTTGTCATTATTATTATCATCGATACGGACATTGTATGTTATTATCACTCATATTATTATGATTATATGCCGTTACTAAGGGTGGTGTTGGTAGTAGTTGCGGTTGTCATCACTGCTCCCATCTTCATTATCGTTGACACTACCTCCTTAGTGCTGTCGCTGAAATTGGTATTCTACTGTTAAATGAATTTCATCAAAAATAATTCATTGGCCATGCAACCTATAACTCCAAAATCATATTTCATCTATTTTAGGTAAGATTTTCTCATTTTCAACTTACAAATCGTCATCCAGGCGTCCATCAGTCAATGACTAGTTCATGTTGTTCATGTTTACACTTGGTGGAATATTACCTCACGAACAACAATTCTCTACTTCAAGTGTACGCGATAAATCGTGGCACAATTACAAACGCCACTCAATCAACCGTAAAACTCAATAACAATACCTTGAAAATTGTGTTCACATTTTCCAATACAAGTGTTATTTAGACGAGAGTAAGTTAAATTATTTTATAACCATTATTTATTTTTTGTTAGCTGCGGCTCTTGGATCTGCATACAACCGACTTATATTCAAAGGCAAAATTGGTCCCATTGTCGATTATGTAAAAGCATTTTCTCTTTCAAAGACCATACTCACACCCATAATGCTTGACCGTGAATTTCTATAGTTTGAAATCACCAGTATCTATCTAGCTACAGGTGATCACAACTTGCTGAAGAAAACTCCATTAAGGTCCTGTATCTCGATTGGATGTCAGGGTCTACACATCTGGATGATTAATTATGGATTAGATGCTCTCAGGTATTGGGAATTCCTTGCTTATTTTCACAACGGGATAAGCACGTCCCAGGGATGGTTAGTTATAAATAAATAATTAAAATTTTTCTTTTCTTTTGGTTTATTGTTGTTTAATGATTGTAAAGGATTTATTAATTCATCGGAGATGTTTTAATTGTTTTTATCAGATTCTCGCAGTATCATGCCGGGGTTCCTGTGGTGGTTTCTTGATATTACTATTCTAGTCCTAATCTTTTTATAGGTCACTTTAATTCTATATGATTAAAATTCAGTTGGTAATAATTGGTTAGGGGTCTACTCGGAGCTACTAACTAAAATTTCCCTGTTTACACTTAAAACCAATTTTATTTATTAATCAAGTTTGATTTTAGTTTACTGTCTTCATCTATTAAATTTGACTTTAATTTTCGACTCATTCAGCTCATTAATATCATATGCTTTACTCGTAAGATTTATTAGTTTCATTCGTTAAAAAACCAAACATAACTTCAATCCTAATTGACTAAATCACTCAATATCCAACTCTAAATTTATTCATCCTTATTCGATTTTAGCTTATTAATTAGACAAATCTTTACCCTAACCTTATTTCAATTAACTCATATATTCGACTAAACCGCCATTTGGCGTTCTATCCAGATTGTCAAATCCCCTGATTTTATCCTGGTAATTAGTCTTAATCCTAATGCACCTTAGTAGGAAAACTCGATCTTAGTCTCGCCATTTATCAACGTTTGATTTTAATTAAGTTTCAATCTGATTCGTTAAGAGATGAGAGAATTTTGTTGCAGCAATTTAGGTTATTCCTCACTTCTCTTTTCTTTACTTTGGCCTTAGAGGATTGACTGTGTTTACATTATGTTTAAGAGTGCCCACTGGACTACTCGACGTTTATGATTATAGCCGTGTGTGAAGTTCAGTTTATATCGATTTTTCTGGATTGGGGCGAAAGATGAACAAGCTAAAAAACCCGCTACTCGATCTCCCTCCACCACTATAGAATATCATTTTACGTTTAGATTCGCCGTTTACCACTGGCGAACCCTCACAGTCACAGCTTCATTGCAGATGAACTGCGCTTATACGGATCCGTTAATTGTGTGTAATTACGTTCTTATGTGATGTCTTGACTGTGGGCAAGAAAACTTTCGAAATGATCTTTAGATATGATATAATATAACAATGCACCTGCTTGAATACATATAATTCATCATTAACAATCGTTATATTTATAGGCTTATTCATCAAAATTCTTCACTTCGTTTAACGTGATTACTTGCACAAAGTTGGTTCTGTGAAGAAAGGTTCTCTCACACAAGTTTCCTGTATCACACAAAAGCGCTTCTGTTCCAGAATAATCGTATTTTGCCAGTGAAAAGCGGTAAAAGCTTTTCACCAGGAAAAAGTGATTAAATTTTTGTAAAAATGAATCGGTAAATATATCTATTCTGTGACCCTAACCTTGCGTGTTATTTTTAGTGTAATAAAACAAAATTTGACCTTGGTCTTAATTTTAATATCTAATTCTTATTTTATCATTTTTTTACATTAAATAAACAATCTATTTTATTTATTTTTAATGGAATATTTCTTAATGAAAATATTCAATTTTTTCTTTATTTTATTTGTTAGTTAATTTTATGAATTGTTCGACAAAATTGTTGGGCCAGAACGTAAACGGCCTTGAAAAATGTTTAAATGGATCAGAAACACACACGCAAAAATAACACGCAATTTAAATAAACCCACTGAAACATCAATTAAACCATATAAAATCTGAGAAATAAAAGAATTAAATATAAAATAATAAACATGTTGGGTTTTGGATTATTTCAAGTCGGTTCTCTCTGACTCCTGGTGTTCCTTAAATTAAAACAATGAACGACCAATCAAAGTTTATACGATTCTCTGCTCGGCGTTGATGCTTTGCAAACAAACAATATTCACCTTTTGATCCTTTAGTTCTGTTGACTCTCGTTTTCCTCGGTTTCTGTTTGGTTTGATCCCTTTTCGCCTTTCCGTATTCTTAATTCTATTTCTTCTTTTCCCTACTTCCCTAATTCGTTTACCACTTTTCCTACAGTCTGATTCTTCGAACCCTAGCTGAGGCAGAATGCCGATTTTCTCTGATTTTCCCTTTGCTTATATACTCCTCGAAATCAGGATGACAAATGGTTATTGCCGAGCCAATCTTTCGTTTGACATTTTCTCCTACGTGTTTGCTTCGGCTGTCATCCATAATGGTCCAACGAATCCAGATAATTAATGGCCCTACCGGTCTTCCTACGCGCGCTATCTTCTCCTTACTCTTTTCCCATTAATCATTGTGTCAAGCTAATGGGCCCAAATCTTCCTTTTGTTTGCCTTTCTTCTTGTTTACCCAGCTCGGGTTTCCTTTATCTCTCGGGTTCTCCATTGGCTCGGGTTTCCCATTAGCTCGGGTTTTCCATTAGCCAATTAATTAATTAATTAACGTTTTCTGTTTTCATACATTTGAATGTTTTTCAACCCTTTCTAACCCTTTTCTGATAAATCCCTAACCTTCATCTTGTTGACCATTAGCTAATCTATAACTGTCCCGTTTTTCCCATTCGATTTCGATGATTTTTCCATTTATTGATTTTTCTCGGATTTCCGGATTCTCGCCTTTCGTAATTGCTTTTTGCATTTTCTAATACTGTTTCCATCGCACTTTCCTTTACTATTAATTCTGTGCACGATCCCGCTTTTATTTGCCTTTTTTCTTCGCTTACTTTCCATTTGAATTATTATCCTAAATTTTATTTAAATTTTTAATTTTAATTTACAGACCTCAACATATCTCCCCCCTTAAAAAATTTTTTCGTCCTCGAAATCTATGTTTTGCTGTGATTATGTATTATTATTATTATAAATATTACCCTTATTATTATTATTACTATTAAACCTGTTATTAAAATGTAAATGAGATATTCACAACAGTTGACTGTCAAATCCGAATTTACCATCATTAGTTTATTTGAGTTAGGTTTTGTCGTCTCTTGGGTCGGTAATTGGAAAGGTGATGTGGTTGTATCTGATTTTCGTTTCGATTCATTGATTGTCTTGACTTCCACGAAAACTGTTTGCCATCCGCCTGGTTCGGTTATCCATCGCTGATATTTAACTGTTAATTCCCATGCCGTCTCTAAATCAGAAGTGTAAAGTGTAAAAAAATGATTACCGGCATCTAATATAGTCAGGGTTTTTTGTTTGTAGATAATAACAACTCTTTCATCATTTCCTGATTTTCTATATATCGTTACCGGTCCATTTCCAACACTCAGGGTTATACGATTTGACTCGTCTCTGAGATAGATAGACTGGGTCTCACTCTTAAATCGTGACCATTGGTTTCTCACTACCGTTCCATTTTCGAGGCATATGTTCTCGTAGTAGTTTGCATTAACTGAATAATTTTGATTCATTTTCAATTTCTCGTAGCGGATAACTGATTTTCGCGAGTTAAGGGTGTCGACATTTAACCCTTGAAATGTGATTCGCACTTTCACCAATTCCACTGGCTTCCAATATATATTGATTCCATTTATCTCTGGTTCTATTTCGATCAAGTTTCGCGTCTCTTTTGTGTGCACTTCTATCGGAATTTGCGTGTACCACTTTGACATGTTCTGTCTCAACAGCCATTGGTATTTGAAATTTGGCTTTAACTTTCGTACCGCAAATATATCTTTATCATAATTCAGTTCTACCACTGGTGCCGTATTGTCTAGTAAATCAATAATTTCTATTTGGTCTGCGATCTCGCATTTACAGCTCCATACTATATTTGTTAGAGTGGAATATATATGTATTTTCTCCATTCCTCGGATTTTGCTTACTGCATATGGTAAGTCAATCTTTTTGCCGCTCGCAACTGTTACTAACATCAGCATTATTGCTACATATAATATCTTATTGATGTAGCTGACTGGTGTTGGATTTTTCGTGAATTTCTGTTTCAATTTTGTTTGACCCGTTACTTTATTCTGCTTGGACCTTAAGGGGTATCTAGATTCATCTTCCTCTGGCACTAGTTTACATCGATTTGCATGCACAATCATCGGGTTAGCCTTTTTACTCCTGAATGGTAATAACTTCAAATTGGTTTCGGTGGTGTCGCACACTTTGTAGGGTCCTTTAAATGGTCTTTGCAATTTAGGCGATAAACCTTTGAGAGGTTCCGGCCTGTTCAGATACACTAGATCTCCAATCTTTATGCCATGCGCATGTGCTTTTTTATCGTAGGTTTCTTTATATTTCTCTTGGTTATGCTTTATTGTCAAACCGGCTTTAGTCCATACTGACTGCATTTTTCTTGCATCAATGCTTTATAATCGGGTATCTCCATATATTGAGAAATTGGTGGTTGGAATTTGAGATCAATCGGCATATTATTTTTCCTTAAATACATAAAGTAAAAAGGGGTCTCTCCTGTACTTTGATTTACTGCATTTCTGTAGGCAAATAGACACGGCTTTATGAAGTCGTCCCAATCTTTCTGTTTTTGATTCACATATGACGAGATCATATTTATCAGTGTCCCATTAAATCGTTCCACTAATCCATCAGTTTGTGGATGATATGGTGACGTATTCAATTTCCAAATTCCAAATAGGTCTGTGATTGATTTGAACATTTCGCTTTGAAAGTTCTTTCCTTGATCAGTTAACAATTTCTTTGGAGTACCATAGCGAAATATTATGTTTTCCACAAATATTCTAGCAATCGTGTCTGCTTTTTGGTTTGGAATAGCGTATGCTTCTGGCCATTTGGTAAAATAGTCACAAAAAACAACAATGTATTTGTTTCCTTTTGTTGTTTCCGGTAATGGTCCCAGAATATCCATTGCCGTCATCTCCATTGGTGCTGCGGGTACTGGCATCGGTTTTAATGGTACTTTAATCTTTTTACCAGTATTTCTGAGGGTGATGCATACTTTGCAACTGTTACACCAATTTTTCACGTCTTGTTCCATTGTTGGCCAAAAGTATTTCAATTTTAATCTCGATAGCGTCTTGCGCGTTGACAAATGACCTCGCAACGCTCCATCATGATACTGCATCAGTAATGCGTCTCTGTGCTTGGCTGGTATAATAATTAATGCTTCCCCATTTTTCCAAAATTTAAGTATTCCATTATGAATTACATATTTGCTGTTTGCATCTGTAAGTCGTTTCCAGTCTTGTTCTTTTCTTATTTTGACCGCTTGTTCCATAAATTGTTTTAATTCACTATCGTTTTCCTGATCATTTTGAAGTTCAGACATATTATTAACAGCTTTGATTGCAGCGAATATAGTACCTTCCACTTTTTCAGGTGTCCCCTCACTATTATTTTCTGGGATTCTTGACATTGCATCTGCGTTCGCGTTAGCTTTACCTGTCCGATATTTAATCTCAAAGTCGTATTCTTGGAGGGCAATCGACCATCGTATTAATTTACTGGCTGAATCTCTGTGTTTCATTAACCACTGTAATGGATTATGATCTGTATAAACAGTAAATTTTCTGCCCAATAAATATTGTCTAAAAGTAGTAATTCCATACACTAACGCTAACGTTTCCTTTTCAATCGTTGAGTAGTTTTTCTCGTGAGGCCTCAGTGATCGGCTTGCATAGGCTATTACGTGGTCCTTTTCACCTTCAAATTTTTTTCCTAACACCGCACCCAATGCAACGTTGCTTGCATCCGTCATCAAGATAAATTGTTTTGTAAAATCTGGACATCTTAATATAGGAGTTGTTACTAATTTCTCTTTTAATGTATTGAAAGCGTTTTGTTGCATTTGTCCCCAAATAAATTTATTGTTTTTCTTTAGTAACGTATTCAATGGTTGTGCGATGTGAGAGAAATCTTTTATAAATTTTCTGTAATAGCTCGCCAAACCTAAAAATTGTCTAACCTCATCGGCATCTTTTGGTACTGGGTACTCTTCCACTTTTTTGATGTTATCTGGATTAGTTTGTAACCCTCGCCGTGATATTATATGTCCTACATAAATCACTTCTGCTTTGCCCATTCACATTTCGATGGTTTGATTTTTAATTTTGCACTTTTGAGCCGTTTAAATACAGTTTCTACATCTTTCAAGTGTTCTTCGAAATCATTTGAAAATATTATTATATCGTCGATATATACCAATGCATGTCGAATACCTCGTAACACATAATTCATTCCTCGTTGGAATGTAGCTGGGGCTCCTGTTAATCCAAATGGTAACACATTGAACTCATACAGTCCTTTGCCATCCGAGAACGCCGTCTTTCCTCTATCTTCCTCTTTTACCCTAAATTGATTGTACCCTTTGTTTAAATCAATAACTGTGAAATATCGTGCCTCTCCCATTTCATCGAACATTTCTTGGGTACTGGAATTGGATAAGTGTCTTTCCTCGTAACTTGATTTAGCTTCCGATAATCTACGCAAAATCGTAAGTCTCCATCTTTTTTCTTAACTATCACTATTGATGAGGAGAATGGTGACGCACTATCTCGAATTATTCCAAATTCCTTCATTGCTGTAATCTGTCTATCACTTTCATCTTGATGAACGTAGGGGATTCTGTATGGCTTTATTTTTATTGGAGTTTCGTCTAATAACGGTATTTCATGCTCAATTACATTGGTTAGACCTAAATCATATTCGTGTTTGGCAAAGATATCTCGGTATTTTCTCAGCAGTTTTGTGAATTCCTTTTTCTGCATCTCATTTAAATCATTGCTTACCACTTCAGGCTCCTTGTACACCTTGATGTTTCTTGGTATTTTACAATTTGTTTCAACAGACATTTTCGATAATTTTCCCAATTTTGTTTTTGGGTGTAGCTGAACCGGTTTCTTACTGCTATTCGTTATATGGACTGGTACTATCTGATTTTCCACTTTGACAACTTCGTCACATATCGGTAAATCATATTTTTCGACTAGCGTTTGATTTGGTTCGAATATAAAATCACCATTATCCACACTCATGGTATTTGCACAATATACCATCTCCGATTGTGGTGGTATTGTCAATGTCTGATTCACAAACACTTCACCTGCCCTGTGAATTATTTTTCCTGTTTCTCCTGCTATCAAATTACCTGTCTTTAAATCAAGTGAGACTCCGTCCAGCTGCTCTAATATATCCATACCGATCAGACATCGTACTGGGCTTCCCTTCATTATGAGCGCATTGTGCGCTATTATTCGGTCTCCAATATGGAATATGACGTTAAGTTGTCCAATTATGTTTAATTCATTTTTTGATAATGACCTCACTATTTCGTCGGTAGACTTTATTTGCATTTTCTCCTTCACGTTTAATACATTTTCCGATATTATTGTGTGACTAGATCCCGAATCAACCAAAGCTTCTACTTTATGTTTGTTCATTTGTATAAATATTCGGGGTTGCTTTTTGTTAATGTCATCATTGAGTAGTTGCATGGTAAGCCTAACATATTCTTTCTCTCGATCTCTGCGCTAGAAGGCTCGATTCTCTCTCCTACCATTCCTTCACATTGTAATGCGATATTTTCTACTGGTTTCATCTCTCGTAATCGATCAACTGGATATACTGGTGCTGGTTGCATAAACGATTTTGGTATACACAATTTTGTAAACGTGTCTACGCTACTCGCATTTAACAGTGGCTCTTTTAAGATTTGATAGGTTCTCAACGCTTCTTTATTCATTCCACTTAGTTCTTGATTGTCAACATATAACGGTGCACTATCACCCTCGTTGTCATTGTCATTATTCTCGTCCCTTGAAGGGGTTGTGCTAGCGTAGCTCACCTTTTTCTTCTTTAATATTCGCGCTTTGAGTATCTCCAACTCCTGATATTGATGATGAGTAATGAAGAATCTAGCCAATAATGGTATGCAACCAATTACTAATTTCCACGACCAACCTGTGATCGCGTATAATCTGTGTGTTGATAGGACCTGCGATATTATTACTTTGATTACAACACATATTACATAAATTCCAATCAATCCGGCACACGCTTGTCCAATGAACATAAACTTTCCCCAGATCTTTTTCATTGTATTATACGTCGCTTTCTTGTAATGATCTGGAGTTAACAAATACTCGTAATTTACCTTCCCACTTCCGCTTGGGAGAATTGTATCTACCATCTCCATTATTACTCTTTCTTTTTTTTGATGGAAATAACAGGTTTCTGCGGGCTTCCTCAATGTCTTCGTTCGAGTAAATTCCACTTTGCGATAATTTCTCTAATGACGTAAAAATTTACCAGATATTGTAATTCTGTCAATTCTAAGTTTTCCGGTGTCTTTACTTCTCGATGATCTGGTAATGCAATCCAAGATTCTGGTGTTAGTCTGTATAGTGGTGCCAACAATCTATTACACTGTAATACTTTCGGTTTCACGTCCTCTTCCAGTAAGATTCGTGTTACAGGCTCCATAAATCGCAACTTTCCATTTAAATTCACTGGTAACTCGTTGGTGCATTGGTCATACTTTGTCAGTTTAACTGGTACCGATTTACATTTATAGCTATATAGTGCTTCACCGAAAATTCTGGCAAACACCCCATTTTCTGCAATTAACATTGGTGCTACCAAATTAGGATTGGTTATAGCCATTGCCATCCGATTTCGGAGTATTTCTTTGTTGAGATTGCAATCATTTATAATAACTTCTCGGTACACATTTTCAACAGTATTTTGACCAAAGTGAAATAAATAATCTATTTTGTTATTAAAGTAATTTGTCAACTTGATATCTCCGGCATGTATGTTTGTTTGGGCCTCTATAATCATTTTCTGAGATACATATATACCTTTATAATTTGTCTCATAGACATTTTGTCCACACTTTGTTTTAGTTTCTTTTCTCAGGAATCGCATCCCGTCTTCCTCTGAGGTTGACATTAACACTGTTGGAGTATCTTTCATCCGTAGAGGTGTGATTCTTGTTGTTGTACTCGTTGCTGGATCCATTCTTATTTTCTCGGGCTTTTCCCTGATCTGTTCTCCCGTTATTTCTTTAAAACTCATTGACTTCAATTGCACTAAATTGCACTTTTTGGTATCGACACCGTACACCAAAATTGATTCTCCTGTCTGACAGCTAGATTGTTTCATGTTGCAGAATGGATGTGTTTGTTTTTTACCAGTATCATCATCAAATGATCCATCAAATTCTCTTAATTCTGACATGTACTCTTCTACAACCACGGCTTTGTCAATTATAGCATCGTCTACTTTGTATGGCTCTCCTTGGCAATCACCATTCGACTTTATTATCCCTCGCACGGTTACAGTCTCACGGATTTTGTGGTTAAGCTTTGCTTGTAGTTTGATATCTGCATTAATTTTCAACTGTCCTGTTTGAAAGGCTGCCAAACAATTCTCCGGAATTATTTCTATCGGTCTAGGTATCGATTGCATTTTCACCATCGATGAGTGGCTCCATTTTCCACAATAAAATACAAAAGTAGTTCGTTTCACTGTACACTCTCTCACCTTTGATCTTCGAAACCCCGATTCTTGATATACATGATATTTTACTGGATTTGTCACTTTAAATTTTACTGGATATGCATCCGAACACTCTGCTACGTTTACCAACGAGTATACTCTTCCCATTTCGGTTTGGGAGCAGTCATATGCCACCAATGAATTCGTCGTATTTATTATTCCCAATAACATAATAATAGAAATCATCAACCATGGAAATGCAAGTTTTCCCTTTTTCCTCACTGTCTCTGTTTTTGGGCTCTCAGCCTTTTGTATTAACTCTTCCCATCCGCCATTGTTTGCGATCCACTTCATCAAATATTTATTCGTCATTTCAGTAGCTTTCTTTATCAATGATTTTGAATTGTCACTTTCCAGATAACCATAAGTACCAATCTCCAATATTATATAGGCTAGCACTGTCAATATTACATCTCGATCTAACTCAGTTCGTGTTAAGTCCTCAATTACTGCTTCCTCACAAAATTCCTTTTCTTCATAATTTCTTTTAATTATCGACGGTAATCTCCTCTTTAATTCCGTTGCCAATCTTTTTACAACTCTTTTCTCCCCCTCCGAAATATCATCTTCTGTTTCAGTTTCATCTAACAAATACAATTCCGTTACTAAACTTTTTAATATTCGCTCAGTTTCGCTTGATTCATCTAAACGCTCAGTTTCGCTTGATTCCTCTAAACTCAAAGATTCAATTTCCGCATCATTCTGTTTTATCCCACATATCGCAATGTCATTTTTTGTCTCAACAAAGTTCTCTTCACTTTTCATCTCATCTATGCTCGGTAGTATCCTATTATCGGTGCTCCTTTCCTCAACATCCTTTGTAACTTCATTTTCTGATCTCATTTCCTCATTTTCCATTGTTTCTAATCTCTGCAATTCATTAATTTCTTGATCAATTTCTCCTGGGTCATCTACAACTTCAGTTTTAATCTCTACATTATCATTGTCCACTTCCTCATACAGAGGCCAAAACGGTACTATTACTGCATCTTCTTCCATTTCACCACTTTGTTTTGTTGCGTACACATTATTAATACAATTTGGGTTACATCCGTAGTTTGACAAATATTCGTCATCATCCAATTCTCGTCTTTTGAACGTCAACACGATAATTCCGTCATTACCTAATATCTCCGCTGCTTTTTGTCGTATTTTCTTTGCTTTTACACTCCAATGTTCCTGATAATATTCAATCCTTTGATCCGCAATATTTAACGCTATTATCAAAGACTTCGCACTATCGTCTGCCGCCTCATAATCATGTCCTAGTTTTCGAATTACCTCTTTTAACTTTGCCTGATAACTCGTCGGTTTATTCGTATACGGTACGATGCATTCAAACAACCCTTCTTTCATGTCTCGATCCATTTCGATGCTCATTATGAAGTCGATACTCGCATTAATTTTATCTCTATTCCCTGCATACAGGGTATCCTGTAAATCTGCTAGAATCTTTTCCCAATTTTGTCTGTCTGAATTCAAAGTATTAACAGCATTAACAACTTTTACTTTATTTTTCCAGCCTGGTATCAGACCGCAATCTACTAAGTACTCCTCGTCTTCCAGACATCGATTCTCAAATTTTAGTTGCACTTGCCATCCACTGTATTGACGCAGTATTCGCTCCTTTAGGTCTTTGATTTGTCCGTAGGCCTTTACACGGAATTGGCACTTCACATTATCAAGTCCCGTCGTTTCCACTATGATATCATCTAAATCCCTTGTTGACCGCAAAGCCTTGCCAAACTTTTGCATTTGCTTAAGTATCTCATCATCTCTGTTTCCTTTGAATAACTTTGCACATAAATTTATGGCTCTCTTTAGTTCGCTTTGGGTTAGTGACATCACACTGAGTTCTGCGATCCATCGTTTCAACTGGGAGTTGTCAGTTTCCATTTTCTCAAGCAATTTTTCAACTCGGGCTAACAGTGCAGTCGGATTCTCATCTGATGCGATCTTTCGCACTTTCGGGGCAGGTTTTCCCTCACCTTCTGACACGGTTCCAATTATCATATGAGATTCAGTTTCTTCATCTGATTCGAATTTAGCCACTAGTTTGTTCAGCTTCTGTCGCATTTCTCGAAATTCCTTTTCCATTTTGTCTTGAAATTCCTCTCTCTGAGCATATGTCATGTTACTGGTGTTTGGCATATCTTCTTGGAATCTGATTGATTTCTTTAAAATAGGTCTGCTGAATCTCTCTGAGTTCCTTGGGCATGATCGCGCCATGTGGCCGTATCCCTTGCACGAATGACATTGTATCTGTCCATTTGTATTCACTTTGTCCCTTTGTGGTGAAGGTGACGCTGACGATGATCTTGATCTGGTAAAACAGTTTCTGCTAATATGCTCTTTCTTTCCGCATCGATAGCATTCGACATCACTGCTGATCCTTTTGTTTTCTGTGAATCTCTTGTTAGGGCTGGGATTTTTCCCATATTTGAACCAACATTGATTTGAGTAGTGTCCAGACTTTTTGCAATGTTCGCATTGAGGATTATTTACCTGTCCATTTGATTGTACACTCATCGCTGATCTACCGGCTTGAAATCTAGTATTTGGTCTTAAAATTGGACTACTGATTTGATTTATTTTCTTTTCATCCATGGTGCTCTCACAGGCGTAATTGACCGCTCACGTCTCTCCACATTAACTCCAAAAGCATCTGATCTTTTTGCACTTTTTAAATTCAGCTCTATCTTCATGGCTTTCTTCACGAGCTCATCGAAATTGGAAAAATCCACATAACATAGGGCCTTTTTGATTTCGGAGTGGACTCCGGTTATAAACTGATCTTCTAACAGCTCTTTAACCTGCTTGGCCATATCTGCTTGATCGGGTTTGACTTCGAAGGCTTTATCTGCTAAAGTGGTCAGATGATAAGCAAACTCACTGACCGATTCATCTGGACCTTGAACTCGATTATAAAATTTCTGTCGCATGATTCTTTTGATATCTCCACCAACCAGTTTCAGTGCCATTGCATCCTTCAATTTTGTCCAATCATTGCCAACATTTCGTTTGTCGACTTGCTGCCAGGCTTCTCTTGCCGCACCCTTCAGATAGAGTGGGAATCTCTGAACCATAATGGCTTGTGTCCATCCGTATGCTGAGGCGTACATATAATAATCTCCCATAAAATCTGCAAATTCAACAGCGTCTCCCCCATATTGATTGACGGGTAATTTCTGACAACTTGCGAAATCAATCATCTCTCTATTGAGAGGCATAACAGCATTATCATTTGCCATTTGGACTTGTTTCTGACTTCTGAGGTTGTATCGGTTCACTTTGAGCTAAACTTCAAGCGTTAAACAATAATTTAAAATTACTTTTCAACTTCTTTTAAATCTCCCAATAATAGCCTTTTATAATCTCGTTAACACTATTTTCAAACTTCTAAGCCGACTTTCACTCACGTCAGTACTAATTCTTTTTATAATTCCTTTTTCACTAGCTTCCAATAATTTCCTTCCGACTTTCAATCACGTCGGTACTATTTTTTTCAATAATTATTTTTCCACTAACTTTCAATAATTTTCCGCCGACTTGCGATCACGTCGGTACTATTTTTTTCAATAATTATTTTTCCACTACTTTCAATAATTTTCCGCCGACTTGCGATCACGTCGGGCTCACCAGAATATATGTTGGGTTTTGGATTATTTCAAGTCGGTTCTCTCTGACTCCTGGTGTTCTTTAAATTAAAACAATGAACGACCCAACGTATATTGAAACAACAGGTTCACAATTTATTATCACGCTACAGTGACCAATCAAAGTTTATACGATTCTCTGCTCGGCGTTGATGCTTTGCAAACAAACAATATTCACCTTTTGATCCTTTAGTTCTGTTGACTCTCGTTTTCCTCGGTTTCTGTTTGGTTTGATCCCTTTTCGCCTTTCCGTATTCTTAATTCTATTTCTTCTTTTCCCTACTTCCCTAATTCGTTTACCACTTTTCCTACAGTCTGATTCTTCGAACCCTAGCTGAGGCAGAATGCCGATTTTCTCTGATTTTCCCTTTGCTTATATACTCCTCGAAATCAGGATGACAAATGGTTATTGCCGAGCCAATCTTTCGTTTGACATTTTCTCCTACGTGTTTGCTTCGGCTGTCATCCATAATGGTCCAACGAATCCAGATAATTAATGGCCCTACCGGTCTTCCTACGCGCGCTATCTTCTCCTTACTCTTTTCCCATTAATCATTGTGTCAAGCTAATGGGCCAAATCTTCCTTTTGTTTGCCTTTCTTCTTGTTTACCCAGCTCGGGTTTCCTTTATCTCTCGGGTTCTCCATTGGCTCGGGTTTCCCATTAGCTCGGGTTTTCCATTAGCCAATTAATTAATTAATTAACGTTTTCTGTTTTCATACATTTGAATGTTTTTCAACCCTTTCTAACCCTTTTCTGATAAATCCCTAACCTTCATCTTGTTGACCATTAGCTAATCTATAACTGTCCCGTTTTTCCCATTCGATTTCGATGATTTTTCCATTTATTGATTTTTCTCGGATTTCCGGATTCTCGCCTTTCGTAATTGCTTTTTGCATTTTCTAATACTGTTTCCATCGCACTTTCCTTTACTATTAATTCTGTGCACGATCCCGCTTTTATTTGCCTTTTTTCTTCGCTTACTTTCCATTTGAATTATTATCCTAAATTTTATTTAAATTTTTAATTTTAATTTACAGACCTCAACAAACATAAAAATAAATTAAAATATTAACAAAATGCACCAAGATCCGCACGATACCTACACAAATACAACAAGAAAACACAACAAATTCGACGAAATTGAAAAAATCAATTAAAGTTCATTAAAGTGAAATTTAAATCGAAAAATTTGAATTAGCAATAATTCAATAAAAATTCTAAATAAAAAATTATAAAAATAAATCGAAAAATAATAAAAATAAATAATAGAATTTGCTAGAAAATAACAAGGTCGAATTTTGTTTTACTACATCAAATTTCACACACCAAAAAATTAGGTATATATACTGATCCATTTTCACATTTAACTTAACCATTTTTGAAAGCTCGTTTAAAACTATTGTGAAAATTGTTCAATTCTATTTAGAAACTTTACTTTCAGAATTTTTAGGTGAGAATTATTTATGGTGGAACCCTCTTTCCACGTCACGTCCATAGCATCTCTGTAGAGCTCTGCTTGGCGGCGACGTGGGGAGAGAGGTATTTATGTTGTTTCATGTTATGCTATGATGTTTTTTTCAATTTATGGAATGGTTAAAAATGGGTAATTATGTTGTTTTATAATTAATAAACATTATTAATATATATAACTTATTTTATATGCTTTTATAAATTAAAATGTCGAAATTTTTCCGGCCCACAGCCGACACATCACGCAAGCAAATAAAATCTACATAGTGCAAATGCATGTAAGTGCGTGGAAAATCGCCAATGATATGTACCCGTGAAGACTCAGCGTGCGCAACGCAGCGGTCGTAACGTCAATATTCATCCCTATAGTTGAATCGAGGAATAAGGAAGAAGTCTCTGACTGCTTCCTCGTTTCTCAGTTCTGTAAAATCGACCTAAAATCATATTACACACGGCTTAAAATCACCACACCGAGTAGTCCAGTGGGCACTCAGTAAATATAATATGAACACAAAATGCGCCTAAGGTCTATTAAAGGGAAAGGGTACGGGAATAAAACAAATTAAAATCGTTGATATAACTAATTGAACCTATAATGTGTAATAAACTAATCATTGGTATACCAAATTAACTGTAAAAATTATTCGATAAATAATTCATTAACTCGATTAGATTAAATTATTGATTAATAATTAAAGACAAATAACTCTGGATTAAGCTGAATTTGTTTCATTTTGAGTAAAATTAAAGGAACTTTGCGTAACTATACATACTTTATGGATAAATAAATTAAAACGATTAAAGTTGACGTAGTTATAGATTAAATGTAAAATCTTCATAGTTTATTAGTTAAATAGCTCCTCGAATTATAAAAATGCCTTAATTGAATTAAAAGACGATGCCGATCAACCAAGTCATTCAGTGATTAAAATTAAACGATTTGAATAAAAGTAACTTAGTTCCCTTAGTAAAGATCAAATAAACCTTGGACAAGAATAGAGTAGAACTAGATTCATGAATTTATTAGTATAATGTTAATGTTAAAATAGTTTCATAGAATAAAGATGGAATAAACTAGTTGAAATAATGATGTTGCACGGAATCAAAATAAAGGTTGAATAAATTAGTGGAAGCAATAATGTTAATATAGTTTTATAGAGTTGAAGTAAAGGTCGAATAAATTAGTTGGGATAAAAGATATGCGAAAACCGAGTAATGAAAACGAACTAAGTTATTACAACCGTCCCTAAATCCAAACTGAAATGATTTATAAGTTTGCGATAAGGTTTTCTAAAAATGAAACAAGTTCAGAGACGAAAAACAAAATATATGAATTATTGTTTAAATTAAATTAATATTATAATAAAAATCCATGTTTTGAAAAATGAGAAAAACTTTTATTTTAATAATATACAAATCATTAACTCACAAAAATGTCGAATGCATAAAAATCCATAAAGCGAAAATATTCCAATAGCATGAAGTTCATCCACTTGAAGATCTCGAACGTAATATACCGTTTCCCTTAAAAATGGCGATAAGATGTTCAAATTAATTAGCATCATAACTTACCCGAATAAATTTTCGATGAATTTGCCGATCGATAATCCTAAAATGAAATATTATAAATCACCGGATGTAACTACATAATCTCACTTCCTTTCAACCGTTCAAACCGCGATATCCGCCGGAAGTTACACCACACATACGTCGACGCTTCAGTAAATCGACATCCGCTCTCGCCTTCCAACGATCATAGCATTTGCTAAATGAAATTAATGTCAATGGTGGATTTAGAAAATCCGTAAACTTGTATCATAGGTAATGATGATAAGAGTTATTCGGTTTAACGACCAAATTTATATGGGAAAGCCTAAAAATGAGAAATTAATTAAACGGACAAAATAAGATAGAACACTGGTACAAAACCCTTAAAATCCCCACTTGCATTTAACACTACCTCCATCAATATAGTCGCTACCCTTAAAATCAACTCGGCAATTTCTTAACACCATCCTGCTTAATTAAATAAAATGAGTTGATCAATAGACTTACCACCTGTAAATGTAACTTCACCAACATAGTTCGCCCGTTTCGAAAGCAGTCCAACCAGATAGAACGCCACTAGGACTCAATAAGATTAAGTCAGATGACACACTCAACAGTGACATAAGCCCTATTTGTTTAACAATTTAACATGGTAAAGTTAATGGAGATAATAATAAAGCGTTTTAGACATGTCACACGAACACAGCATCAGTCAAAGTGTGGGAAAGCAGAATCAGTCAATAGTTCAATCGACCACGAGGTCTTCAGATCCGATACATCAACAATGGCCGTATCCGACTGCCTGGAAGATATTAGGCGTAGAGAAGGAGCCCTGCGATATCTCAGAACGACAATACCCAGCGGCAGAAACCTACACAAACGCACAGACCCTCCTCACCCAGTGGGAAAGGGTGCAGGGGCAAGTAGATTTGCAGGTGGTTAAGGCGAGGATGTACCTTGCAAACGTGGTGGAAGACATCCTCGCCGGGCGGATCGCCATCGCCTATCCACCTCGCCCAGTCCGAGATACCCGAAGACCCTACACAGTGGAGGCTCTCAAACGAAGCCTGAAGCGATACTGTCCCGAAAATGACTTAATAATGATAGTGGTGTAGTGGTTGACTCAAAATATTAGTAATTTGTGTGTTATTTTCTTCTTATAATTAGAGTTATGCATGATTTAGTTTAATGGGATGAGTGACTATTTAACTTAATCAAGGATAAAATAAAATAATCTGTTTAATCACAGCGATGACGTCCTTACGAATCTTGCAAACGGAATTGGACCACGCGAGACAAGCAAACACGGAATTACTCGCCCAGATTATCCAATTAACGCGAGAAATGCAACATATGAAAGCGACATGGACGGATCCCGCAAAGACGAAAACGATCTACCATCGACTCACAGCGGCCCAGAAAGGCTGGGGAGAAGAACGGCAGCTCAACCAGAGCCTGCGCACGCAGATTCGGGGACTCGAAGTCGCCCTAGCGGTATGCCGGGAAGGTGAAGCGGTGACTTATCCGCTCATCTTCGCCCCAACCCAAATGCCGCAGACAACCACCAAGCCAGCAGAACAACCCATCACTACAACCAACAATCGTCGACCGGGACGTAAGGAACGTGCCCGACGTCGCGCAACACAACTCCAAAACGTCAAATAGTAAATGATATACATGTGTTTGAATCGAATAGAACAGTTTTAGCCTTAGTTGAATTGTTATTTTAATATAATCGTATGCCAACGTTGTCCTAAACATTTTCATCACCCCGCCAATTCGTTCCACAGTCGAATAAGAACCTAATCCTGAAGAGTTACGAGGGACAGAACAAAGCGAGCATAGGTCTTCTATCGACAGCTCGTGAACCCGAGGGTTGTCCGAGCAACTATAGTACTAGCCAATGGTACTCAATTTTTGCGGGCAATCCACCACTTGAACACATTACCAACGTTGCTTAGCAACGGGTGCCAAGTGGCGATCAGCATCATTTTGTATGGCGTTACTAGGGTCACCGGGAGGATAAGCAAGATTTGAAACCCTGTAACCCACCAAAATTAAAAATCCAAATATGTAAGTGTCCGGAATCATTCGGGAAAATAAGAATTGAGGCATGTATGTATCTGTTATTCCAAACCAGCAGTCGTTCCATTTCATGACAATCACAGTGGTAGCCATGGGAACATGAAGAAATATTGATTTTTCTTTTTTATTCACTGGGAAGTCAACCAAATGCTCCACCAGAGTGAGGATAATCTCCACCGGATCGAATAAACTTCAACGCGAATACTTCCAATAACCAATTGATAAGAAAATGAGCAAATTAGGATAAGGTATTGCTAGTGTAACGAAAAACTATTTTAACTAACGCTCAGTTTGCTATAAGATCGTCAGTACGAAACAAATATTCTAATACAAGAAAAGAGAAGATGTAAATATAGCAAGCCACATAGGAAACACCCAATCATATCACGCCACGAGTCTAAATCTCATTCAGTGATAGTTACTGTAACGGTTCCTTTTATTTTTATATGTTTTGTTTGTATTTGTGTAGTTGTTTTCTTCCCCCCTTTTTTTCTTGACTCTGTAGATGCCCTGAATTATTATTAATAATAATAATAATTATAATAATAATAATAATAATAATATAAATTATTGTAAAAAAATCAGTTCCCTCATAGTAAGGTTGTTGACAACTTACTATGGGAAGGAAAATTTAAAGAAATAAAAAATCGATAAAAAATATTAGGATTAATACAATTAGTTTGTAATTATAATCAAATCAAATATTTTGAAGAATCAGCAAAACAACTTTTGGAGGTCTTCTGACAATTAATTAGCAACTTGAATAAGTGGAATTAGATTAAATAAAATCAGAATCAAGATTAAAAATCTAGAATCAAAACCCTGATCCAAAATACAGAATAACAATCCAAATTCTAAATCCAGAATCAAAATCTAGAATAACATTCCAGAATCAAATTCTAAAAAATAGAAGAACAAATAATCAAATCCAAAAAGTTTATCGAAAACGAGAGAACAGGAAAAACTAACAAGTGATATTTTTTGTGTTTTACTTAGTTTTCTGTGTTTTTTTAATATATTTAACTTATTAAAAAATTTGTTTGTGTCATAATATTTACAATACAAACAGACATCCAAGACCGTCCCGACACAAGTTTTACTGGTTACTCGGCTGGGTTCTTACACTTCATACTACATCCTACACAAAAACCAGACATATTTACAGCGATCATGATCATAGTACATCATACACTAAAACTAGATATATAACAGTTACCACCAGAAACAGAAATAATTTCTCATTAAACCTGTAGATTTAGAAAATCGATTAAAATGATAATTCCCTAAATACAAAATGATTAAAACTAAATAATTCTTGGTGAGAAATAAATCGAACTAATTTACATAATGCCATGATTCATTCTATACAATTTGTAAATACCGACTTCAAACTGTCTGCATAACATAGTATGAGACTTCTCGAAAAAATGAGCCCAGAAGAATTAACAAAAATAAGGGCTTGATCCACCAACTCGCCAAGTGGGCCATCAACCAGTCAGAGTTCGCATCCGGCAGAGCATTTCTCTCAAGGTAAATATACTAATCAACTTTTTAACGATTTAAGATCTTCTTGAGATCCTAAAACCTAAAGCATTACTTCCAGGGGAGCCACACTCAATGACTATATCGAATTGCTTAGTGTGGCAATCAAACGCGACTCCGGGTCGAGTTCAAATTGTATTGATTGGAGGCGCTAGTAAAGAAGACCCATTGAAGAATAATCATGGCACGTTGCCACCTGGTACGTGTAAATCTATACATTAAATCCGCTTAATACCCAGTATGGATAAATATGCACCTCCGTATGAGGTCTCATATGAACTTGATGACCCAGCGCTGAGAGAAATGGAGGCGCCAACGAACGTAGTGGTGCCGGACAATTTACTCTGTTCCTCGATGCTCAGCCGACTAGGAGAGAGAAGACCATCAGGCGATCACACCTATGCTCGCCGATGACCTCAAAATCGGACCGAAGGATTTCATGAGCCAACACGACCTACTAGAAGACGATTATTGTGTGTAATTCATCTGAAAAACGGAATGATTTTATTTTATTCATGTTATTAGTGATAATAAATTGTTTCTTTCTTTTATATGTCTATAGTACTTAGTAGTCTAATATAGACTCATTATAATGAGTCCGTTTATTAACCGCTTAGAAATGCGACGCTATCTCACGGACAAATAAAAGAAATAACCAATCTAGAAAAATTTAACATACCATGTATTTGATTAATGAATAATAAATACAATGACGAGATAAATGAGGGAATAGCATACAGCAATATGGAGTCTACTTTTTCAGTAATGCAGATAACATAGGAATATATGTGTAAATAGTTGTATGAGAACTTAATTCAATTCGTTTTTAGACATTAACACAATCCGCTCTTTGGGGAAAGAATTGAAAACCTTACGACAAGAAAATGATTCACTTCTTCGTCAACTTCTACAAATGAGTCGGGAGATTCAGCAGGTGAAGGCAACTTGGATCCAACCGGGAAAGAGAAAGTTCGAAAATCAAAGCGAACCTGCTCATATGCCTGACCAGGAAGAGTGGAACGCATATGAAGACTCATAAAACGAGGATAAATCTCCAGAAAGAATTGACAGTGCTACAAACTGATATCAATATATAATTTTCGTTGTTCAAATAAAAAACATGTGTTACTTTAGTTGAAACTTCCTTAAGTTGTGTTTTTAAACCAGAATTAACGTAAATGAAACTGCAATAAACAGAGTGATGAAGATAGCAGTTGACCACATGATGGAAGTCGAGCACAAGCATTCTATCGCAGCTTCGAGGTAACCATTAGATAGGAACGATAGTTGTATGATAGGGTTACAAGGTCACGATACACAAACAAACCAGTAGTAATAATAAAAATGAAAATAATCAGCAATAATAATACTAGCAATAACAACCATAGTAATAATTATGATAATAACAATAATAAGGCTCGAAATAATTAAAATGTTGATATTGTTAGTATTTATAACAATAACAATAAGGGTTAAGATATTTTAAATCACAAAGGGGGTACTGATCATAGTAAAATCCGGAATACAAACAGTGGCAATGAGGATTATGTGAACAGATATAATGATGATAAAGGATGGTTTAACATTGCAATGAGATAGAAGAAGAATGTGACCTAAAATTCAAAATCGAGCACAAGGCTTCTTTCGGCAGCTTGTTGGCCCCATGGATCGTTCTATCAATTATAGCATTATTAATATCACTCACGTTTTGCGCACGATCCACCCACTCAAACACAATTTTTACGGTGTGGTGGGTTTCTGGGTGTTGAGATTTTGAAGCTATATGGTTATTACCCAGACAACTCCATACAAATATTTCCGCTTATCACTCGGCACCTGTTGCTAAGCAACGTTGGAACTGTGTTCGAGTGGGTGGATCGTCCACAAAAAGTGAGCGCTATTAATAATGCTATAACTGTCTGAACGATCCATGGGTCCAACGAGCTGCCGATAGAAGGCCTGTGCTCGATTTCGATTTTTAGGTCCCATTATTCTCTATCTACTTCAAATGTTAATCTATACTGTTATATCATTCATCATTACGTCTATTCTTATAGTCCTCCTTGTCGTTGTTCGTATTAATAATTTTTCTATGGTCTATGCACCCTTCGTTATGTTAAATATAATCGAATATTAAACGTACAATTGAGCAGTGCTCCGCTTTTACTTTACAATTTTCGATAAAGTACTTTAGTGATTCGGACCTTTTGAGCAGCGTTCCGCCCTTATTTTACAGTTTCATGATAATTTATTTCGGAAATTTTGCGTAGCGTTCCCCGCAAGTTATCTTGGTGCTGGGTTTTCGTGCTATATTACTGATACATTTAAACAATTTTCAAGGCCATTTGTGTTCTGGCACAACAGGTGTTTAGCAACGGTGCCGAGTGGTAAGCAACAGTGTTGGGCCAGAACTGAGTTTTGTTTAAATGGATTGGGAATAGCTCGCAAACATAACACGCAGATTTAAAATCAGACCCATAAAACATCAAATAAACACCTTGAAATACGAGAAAGAAATAATAAAAATATAAAATCAAAAACACAAAATAAATTAAAATAATAACAAGATGCACCAAGATCAACTAACTTAATTTCAATCACATAAATTTTTACGTGGAAAATAAAGCTAAAAATGATTTTAAATTATCACTAACGACAATGTATGTATTAAAATCATAATCAAATAGAATGACCCCATAAAAATGAAACCGTTGGATAGAGAATTCTAAATGATGATATTGGTGGGTTACAGGGTTTCGTTATCTGCTTATCCTCATGGTGACCCTGGTAACGCCATACAAAATGATACTGATCGCCACTTGGCACCCGTTGCTAGGCAACGTTGGTAATGTGTTCAAGTGGTGGATTGCCCGCAAAAATTGAGTACCATGTGCTAGTACTGTAGTTGCTCGGACAATCCTCGGGTTCACGAGCTGTCGATAGAAGACCTGTGCTCGCTTTGCTCTGTCCCTCGTAACTATACAGGATTAGTTCTTAATTGACTGTGGAAAACCGAGACGTAATAAGGTTACTTGTGACAATACTGACATGCAATTTCAAAGAAACGACTCAACTAAGGCTAAAACTACTCTATTTGAATCAATCACATGTGGACTATCTACTGTTTGACGTTTTGGAGTTGCGTTGCTCGACGTCGGGCACGTTCCTTACGTCCCGGTCGACGATTGTGTGCTGGAGTGATGGATTGTTCCGTTACTTGGGTGCTCTTCTGTGGTATCTGGGATGGGGCGAAGATGAGCGGATAAGTGACCGCTTCACCTTCCCGGCATACCGCTAGGGCGACTTCGAGTCCCCGAATTTGAGTGCGCAGGCTCTGATTGAGCTGCCGCTCCTCTATCCATCCTTTCTGTGCCGCCGTGAGTCGGTGGTATACAGCTCTCATTTTTGTTGGATCAACCCAGGTTGCTTTTAACTGTTGAGTCTCTCGAGTTAATTGAAGGATTTGGGCGAGTAACTCTGCGTTCGATTGTCTTGCCCGTTCCAGTTCCGCTTGTAGAAGTTGTAGGGATGACATTACTATAATAGAAGAGAGCATTTAAATCCTTTATTGCCTTCATTAAATCAAAGTTTTATTATTTAGTTAAACAAATTGTATGAAGCTAATTTATCTATGAGATCAAATAACGAACGAGAAAAAAGAACACTTAATATTTAAATCAATTTCTACAACACTTCGTCATTACTATAGTTCTTCTTCAG
Organism: Schmidtea mediterranea; assembly: GCA_022537955.1. NCBI lineage: Eukaryota > Metazoa > Platyhelminthes > Tricladida > Dugesiidae > Schmidtea > Schmidtea mediterranea. The sequence continues at coordinate 247,682,589 of CM039680.1, read as the reverse complement.
GGAATTCTCTCTCTAAACTCCTCTTCAGTGCCGCCACCGTATAGGGCCGTCGGGTATCGCGGACTGGGTGAGGTGGGTATGCCTCCGCGATGAACCCGGCGCGGATGTCCTCCTCCACGTTCGTGAGGTACATCCGGGCTTTGACCACATTGAGGTCCACTTGCTCTTGTACTCTTTCCCAGAAGGTGAGGAGATTTCTGGCGTGATCATATATTTCTTCGGCCGGGTATTGTTGTCCGGCGAGTCCACAGGGATCGGATTCGAGACCCAACAGTCGCCAAGTAGTCGGGTGTGACCACCGGGGTGGAAGTTGTTCGGTAGTCGCGGCAACTTTTGGTACCTCTCCTGGGTGTGGTTCCTCTGCTACTTGAATGGTAATTTGGTCGATAGGCATATCTAAATTGTTATCGTTATCAAATTCGATTAAGTCGTCTGCTTATAATAATACTAGACTAAACGTTGACTATGTTATTGCTCTTAGACCGATTAAACTCTACTAGTTTGGTTATTATTGCAACTTTTCACGAAACGACTAGGGTTATTTATCTGTGCGTTCCTGGTGTGATGTATTCTGTCGGCTAGCTTTTCTCACGGCACTCCCATATATCTCTTGTTGATGATAGTAATAATTAGAACATGTTAAGTAATATTCTGGTGTTATGCAAATGGGTAAGTCGAAAACCCACGATCTATCAGGCATTAACGTTTGTTAAGTTAGGATTTGTCTAGTGGATGGGATTACTACTAATTAAGATTCATTTAAGATTTACTAAGTACTTAGTGATACTCTCTGTTAAAAATCGATTTCAAAACTCAAAGGATCCGCAATGTTATCAGATATTGAGGGTGATTTAAGGTTTACCAACTACCTACTGCTGTTTGAGATTAATTCTGAAATTTATTAAATATATAAAAGTTATCTTAACTAACATAAAGTTACAATTTACTAATATATAACATCGATATTGATTAAACTAATTCTAAAATTCGCTATTCTATGATGCTAATGTTTACTCGAAACAGAGTTAAAATTTACAGGTTGTACTTAATTTGATGATATTCAATTTAGTCACATCCTGTCAGAACTATGTTGGCGGAAACGTCAATCCCTCCGATCAAGCGGATGTTAAATTCATTCAAGGTAGGTTTCCGGTTTCCGGTTGATTCTCCCAAGTTAATTTAGTTATCGATCGGCTACTTCTATTATCGACTTAGTGCAATTTCCGGTTGTGGAGTGCGCGTAGACTTTCTAATGATGGAACTCCTTATCAAACATCACTTCGATATTCATCATTTGATATATTTATTCGTCTAAGTTGGACTATAACGGATTTTAAGCGCGTCGTAAGTTAATTTCTTGTGATTTTGTTGGTTTATTTATTAACTTTATAGTCGTTCGTTTGGTTTCTACGGGAAAATTATTGGATTATTCTCGGGTCTAAAACGGTGTCAGGATATTCGTCAGATATCAAGAAAATCTTTCTAAACTAAATGGCTATCATCAAGTTAAATCTAATACTATTTCGTTTCCTAATAAATTAATCTGTTCGCGTTTCTAATTCGGATCAGTTTCGATTTTATCCCTACCTTTCAACCATGGTGTTAATTTGGATTTTTGTCAATTTTTATTCAATAACGGATTGGTATTTATTTGTTGGTTCATTTATTTTAGTTCTTTTAATCACGATTTCTTTATTTTAATCAGACTTTATTTCGGTTTTGGTTAGTGAATAATATTTTATACCCAATTTTATTCTGAATTACTAAATTTCTAAGTAAGGAATTTATTTATTTTAATCCATCTAATATTAACAAATTAAATCAAAGTAAAAGTTCCGTTTATTACGCAATGAGTTTGAACTATGGATCAACTGTTATTTTGTTTTTATCGATCGTTTTCGACATTTAACCAAATGAGTACTTTATTTTTAATTCGTAATTTTCCCTTTTATTTAATCAATGAATAATTTTTAGCAATTAACTAAACGATTACTTTATAATAAATCTTTAATTCCTAACGTTTTTCCTTTTATTTAATCGATGAGGTTTTGGATTATTAATCAACAGATTATTTTATTTTTATCAATAGTTTTCAACATTTAACCAAATGATTACTTCGTTTTAATACTTCTCCTTTGCTTTAATCAATGAAAGTTCGGATCTTTAATCAACAATTTATTTATTTTAATCAATAGTTTTCAGTATTTAATCCAATGATTACTTTGTTTTAATAATTTTTCTCTTTATTTAATCAATGAAAATTTGGATTTTTAATCAACAAATTATTTTATTTTAATCAGTAGTTTTCAGTATTTAATCAAATGATTTCTTTATTTTTAATAATTTTTCTTTTATTTAATCAACGAAGATTTGGATTTTTAATCAACAAATTATTTTATTTTAATCAATAGTTTTCAGTATTTAATCAAATGATTTCTTTATTTTTAAATAATAAATATTTAATCCATTTTATTTCGCATATCAATAGTTTTAGGTATATCAACGATTTAATTTGTTTTATCCCCGTGTCCTTTCCCTTTAATAGGCCTTAGACGCATATTGTGTTCATATTATATTTATTGAGTGCCCACTGGACTACTCGGTGTGATGATTTTAAGCCGTATGTAACATAATTTTAGGTCGATTTTACAGAATTGAGAAACGAGGAAGCAGCCAGAGACTTCTTCCTTATTTCTCGCTTCAGCTATAGGGATAATATTGACGTTACGACCGCTGCGTTGCGCACGCTGAGTCCTCACGGGTACATATCATTGGCGATTTTCCACGCACTTACATGCCTCTGTACTATGTAGATTTTAATTACTTGCGTTGTGTGTCGGCTGTGGGCCGGAAAAATTTCGACATTAAAATTTATAAAAGCATATAAAATAAGTTAGATATATGTAGAACAATTTAAATATATTAATAATATTTATTAATTAGGACAAAATAACAGAATTACCCTTCATGACCATTCCAAAATTTTCATACAAAAACATAAATATCATAATAGAAAACATAATTGCCTCTCTCCCCACATCGCCGTCAAGCAGAGCTCTACAGAGATGCTATGAACGTGATGTGGAAAGAGGGCTCTGACATAAATATTTCTCACCTAGAATAATAACTGTAAATTCGAAATAGCTTCAAACAATTTTCAAAAATAGTTAAAACAAATTCTCGAAGTGGTTTTCAAATAGTTCTAAACTGGTTTGAAAAATGGTTTCAAAATGGTTTTAAGAACGATTCACAATTTTCAAAAATGGTTAAGTTAAATGTGAAAATGGATCAGTATTTATACCTATTTGTATGACGTGTGAAATTTGATGCAGTAAAACAAAATTCGACCTTGCTCTTTTCTAGCAAATTCTATTATTTAATTTTAATATTTTTTGATTTATTTTTATAATTTTTTATTTCGAATTTTTATTGAATTATTACTAATTCAAAATTTTCGATTTAAATTTCATTTTAATGAACTTTAATTGATTTTTTCAATTTCGTCGAATTTGTTGTGTTTTCTTGTTATATTTGTGTAAGTATCGTGCGAATCTTGGTGCATTTTGTTATTATTTTATTTTATTTTTATGTTTATTAATTTATATTTAATTCTTTTATTTCTCAGATTTTATATGGTTTAATTGGTGTTTTTCAGGTTTATTTTAAATTGCGTGTTGTATCTGCGTGTGTGTTTCTGATCCATTTAAACATTTTTCAAGGCCGCTTACGTTCTGGCCCAACATAAAACACTCGGGGGTCCGTAAAATTGCGACCCGCAATTTCAATTGATTTCAAAATGATACATACATTTCCATTTTCAATATTCACATTCATAAAAAAGTTTCTACGGTAAGGTTAAATCATCAAGATAAAGATGGACTTAAGGTCCGGCTACAATACATAATCAAAATTGGATAGTTCAGTTTTAATATCAATGCAAGTTTTATAGTATCAGTTCAAATCAATATCAGTTACTGTAAATCAGTTATATTTGTTTTCGAATGAATCGCTGACGGCTTGGGTTTCGCTTTCGAGCTGGGTTGATCTTGAAGGGTGATTGATGGAAATCTGCGAGAGTCTTGTCGTTTCGTTGGTTTTGTCAATTTTTCGAATTTGGGTGAAAATTCTTCTGAATTTTTGGATTTGGGTATTTCGCCTTTGCTTGTTTTTTGTTAGGCCGAGGATGAGACAACATATTAGGAGCATCATGTTAGAGGTTATACTAATCGGTAGTATAAGTTCGATTGATAGACTTGTTGTATTGGGTTCATTTTTCTGTCCCACTTGTTTTCCTAGTTGCTTTCGAATTGATAGGACGATCTTTTGAATTTCTTGAATTGGTTTATTGTTGGGATTTGCTTTGGCTTTTCTTTGAATTTGTCTGATGAGGGTTTCTAGGGTTTTCTTCGTCTCGCGGTTCTCATTTTCTATATTGGCTATTTCTTCATTATTTTTCAGTAGGGTTTGTACCATTGTTTGGGTTTTCTCGATGTTCTGTTTCAACTCGTCCTTGTTTTCTTTTGTGGGACATTGTATACATTGGAGGTTTATTTGTTGACATTCTTCATTATCAGGGTTTCTGCAAATTTCTTTGAAATCGGCACAGGTGCTGTCCTCTCTTCTGAAGGGTTGGGATTTCTCGCATTTTTCTAACGGGTTCTCAGTATTGTACTCTCTCATTATTATCATCATTATTATCCACAGGTTTGGGTTCATAACTTCTATTTTCGAATACATAATCAATTTTATATTTATTTACAAGGTTATTTCGTTTATTTACAGTGGAGTTTAGCCCTTTTTACTCTTTCTCTTTTTCTGGGGTTGAGTGTATCTCGCACTCCTCTTTAGTTTTACTCTCTGAAAATCTCATTATCAGGACTTGGGCTTTTATTAATCGCTCGGTCAATTTTGGGAGTTCCTTTAACCGTTCTTTGTTTTCTTTGATTACTCTTTGTTGATTATAGATTTTCGTTTGGAGGTTTCTTTCTTTTGTTTGTTTTCTCTTGATTTGACGTTTATAATTGACTCGTTTGGTTGTTTGTTTTTCCAGCTTTCGTCTCGCTTCCTGAAGTTGTTCTGTTAGTGTTTTAATCTCATCTTGAGCTTGTTGATGGCTCTCTTTTATTTCTCTGGCTTCTTTACAACTGTCCTCTAGTTGTATTACGTATCTTTGTTCGCTTTTTCTGCTATCTCGCATTCGTTCTGCTTCGGTTTTCCAATAATCTTCCAGGATTACACGGGTTTTTATCTCAGCTAATTCTCGTCTTACTCGTTCATTTTCTCTCTTTTGATCTCTGTTTTCTCCCATGCTAGATGTTAGTTTTCGTTTTATCATATTGGTTAGTTGTTTAGATTGTATTAATTGTTGATTTATCCGGGCGATTTCTGATTCTTGCTCCTCCACTAACTCTTGCCATTCTTTTCTTTCGGCTCTCCATCTTTTACTGTAATATCTCAGTGGGTCTTGCTCGATTGGTTCTACTAATTGAATTGGGCTTGGTACGTATTTTCCGTCTTCTGGATTCATTCGGATTTCTACTTCATTTGAATTCATGCTAAATATACATTGGTTATAATTTTTGTTTTTTTTTTTTTTTATCATTTTTATCATTTTTATTGTCTTTTTACACTTTTTACAATTTTCCTCTTTAAATTTACACTATCGTTTCGTCCGTCTCCCCGAATCCTTCATCGGGTTCGGCGGGTACTTGGTTTAGAATTTCAGTTGGGTATAACGGCATGAGCAGGATTGGTGGTCGACTTTGTAACATATTTACCTCTTCTCGTAAAGCGTTTGATATTTGTATCTCTTCGTCTAAGAGATAGGCAAGATATTCTGCATTTTCAGTTAATTCCTCCACTTGCATTTCTAATCGATGCGTATTTTCCAATGCTTTTAGTTTTTCAATTTCTTTTCTCAGATTCTGTTCATTTTCCTCATATCCTTGCTTTATTGCTTTTATCTCTGCTTCAACTTGTTCTTTCAACTGTTCGTTAACTTCATGTTGATGTCTCAACTGAATTTCTTTAAATACTGCAACTCCTCGGTGTCCGTTCACCTCCTGCTGGAGTTCTGCTATCCTCTCGTTCAATTGTTGGTTTTGCCGTCTTTCATCCGTTTGTTCGTGTAGGGTTTCCGTTATCTTTTGATTTAGCTGATCAATCCATTTCCTGAGGTCCTTGTCGGTTTTCCTGAGCCTTCTTATTGTATTTTGTCTGGCTCGTTCATGGTATTCCATTGTTTGGATTTCCTCGTTCAGTTCCTCAATTGTTTCTTTCTGCGCTTCGACTTGTTCCCATAGTTCCCAATCCTCCATATTCAATATCTTTTTGGGTAACAGTCTTATCTCTTTCTTGGCTTCTTGGTACTGGTTTTTCCATCTTCTTGCTTCTGATTTGATCCACTTTTCTTTGTCTTCCGTTTTTATTTGTTGTATTTGTCTCTGTTTAAGGGTCTTTTCTTGTTCTAGTAGCATCTCCTTCATTCTCGTCTGTTGCCATACTATTTCGTGATCTTGTTTTTGTATATGTTCCCATTGTGTCGCATTCTCTATTTTCGACAATCTATACTTGTCTTTCCACTTTCTCGCTTCTCCTGTTGCTTGGATTACCATTCTTTCCTGTCTATCGTCTCTGGGCTCTCTAATTTTCTTTGATGGTTTTGGCCCTTGATTTCGTAGTTTGTTGATTTCGATCTTTGCGTTCTCCCATTTAGCTTTATAAGCTCTTGTTCTATCTTCTTCTTCGGCTATTTGCTGAATATAATGTCTGATCCGCGATTCCCAATTGCTTCTTGACTGTTCTCTATCTTCTGTCCATTTGATTTTCCAATATCGCGCTTGTCTTTTTGCCCATTCTTTGGCTTGTTCCAAATGGGTTCTCTTTGTCTTCTCTATTCGGTATTGGGTGCTAATTTGCCCAATTTCCTCCTGCATTTGCTGTATAATTTTTATCGTCTCCTCTCCTTCTTCTCGTATCTCTGCGTCTTTATCTTTTATCACTTCCGCAATCTTTCGATTTCGCTTTGTTGATCCTGATTCTCTTGCTCCAGGGTTTGTATCTCTTTCCTTTGATTTTTGATTCTAGTTTGGTTCTGCATAAATTCCTTCATCATTTCCTCTTCTCGCTCTTGGTACGTTTTCTCTTTTCCTTCCGGGTAAATTATTTTTTGTTCTAGTTGTTTTCCCCAGTTTTCTTTCATCCTTTTCGTTTTTAGAGTCTCTTGCACTAATTCCTCTTCTGCGATTAGTAGCATTTCTTTTAATTGTAACGTTCTTTGTCTCCATAATTCTGCTTCCTCACTTGTTACTTTTATTGACTCTGGCTGATCTTTGATTGCTGGTTTTGACTCTTCAGCCTCTTTCACAATTTCTTTTGTCTCATTTGGATTCATAATTGTTTTCTAAATATTAATAATCGATTATTCTCTCTTTTCAATCATCTCAAAATTTTATCATAATTTACATCATCTCGTATTTTTGTGGTTTTTGAGTTTTTATAATTTTTTTTGTTTTTACGTTTATCTTTATTTACACTTTTTACATATTGCTTCCATTTTTAATTACTGATCAGCGAAACGGAATCCTTTGATCCGCCCGTTGATCGGCTTTCTACATACTGGACATATATCAACTTTTAACCCACATGCTTCGCATGTGACCATATGTCCACAAGGCATATAAATTATTTCTACATGTTTTTGCCAACATGTCACACATTGATACTGCTCCAAAATAGCTTCTTTTATCATGGATTTGTCACGATTTTCCTTCGGTTTCTCTTGATATCGCTTGATTGCTCGAATTATTGCTTGTGTCGAGTCGTACCATTCTAAATTGTTAGCTAATCTTTCTTTGATTATTTTCTTCATCTTTTGAGTATCTACTCCTGATAATAGCATTATGGTTCTCGTTTTTGGTCGATCCAAAATATCTTCCACTTGCTGGTTTGTAATCATTACTTCGATATTCTTTGCCTCTTTTTCTTGTTTATACATACATTTTCCTTTATGCTTTAGTTTGTTAACATTCTGATCTGGTATTGGTTGTTGATTTTTGCATCCTTCGCACATTATTCCTCTTGCTGTTTGACAATACCCTTGACTCGCAAATTCCGCTGCTCTTGGATTTCCTTTGAAAGTTTTAATTCTCTCTTCGAATGTTCTATTTATAGTCTCTTTTTCCCATTTTAGTTCTGTTGGATCTTCGAAATTCTTTATTATCGTTATCTTTTTCTCGCCTCCCTTTTCATCCTTGTCTAATTCTGATTGTCTGAGTCTTTCTGATCTGTTCATTGCTTGGTTTCTGACATCTAAATTTAACATAAATGGACATCTCGGGAGTTTTTCTCGATGTTCCCGTTTTGCTGTTTCTCCTTTTTTCCATTGTGCGAGTTTTCCTTGGCAGAAGATACAGGTTACTTCGTCTGGTCGTTCTGGCGTTCCCGTAAAGTAAAATCCTTGTGCGGCCATTTCTTGACTTTGCTGGTCGGTGAATACTTTATTATTTTTAAACGTTAGGTATCTTTGTTCCTCTTTTCTCAAGTTTTCGTCTTTTACCCTCATTGGTGGATACACTTTTGTTCTAATTTGTTGTGGTCTTTCTTCCACATCAAAGTCCGCATAGTATGTTATTGCTGCTGTTAATATATTGGATTTTTCCTCTTCTTCTGGTTTTTTCCATAGTCTCGTCCATATCGAATCTGGTCCTTCTCTCATCTGTATTGTTATCTCTTCGCTGATTCCGCTTGCCATCTAAATATCGTCATTATTTTTTGAGTTTTTGTTTTTCTGATTATTTGTAATTTTTTGATTTTTATTTGGTTTTTATTATTTTATTTACATTTATTTACACTTTCTTTTTTCTTTTTACAACGTCTTGTCTGGCTTCTCCACTTCTAACTTTATATATAAATTATCTTCTCGTAAGAATCCTTCTCCTCTCAATCGTTGTTGTGGATAGAAACGTGGTGTTCCAATTGCTGTATTCCAGTCAGTTGTTGGTCTTCCCATCTGTGGTTCATTTCCGGTTCTGATTGGATTGCGATAATCCTCTTGTCCTTTCATTGTTAATATCATATTTTGTTTGAAAGGCCATGTTAATAACTCATCATAATCTCCTCTTCCTACTCTAATGAAGACACTGATATGGGTACCTGTTGCATTCCCATCTCCATTCGGATATAATCTAATGCCCAATTTGTATCCATTCTCCCAACTGTATATTGGTGGACTGTCTAGGATTCTCTGTGTTCCATCTTTTGCTCTCTGGAGTTTCTCTGCGAATTCGGTTATTTTCCATATAAATGGTGCTGTAAGATGTTTTCTGGCTACAGAGCTGTTGGTTTCTAATTCTTTTAGGCTGTTGGTCATCTGTTGCATTTTCTTTTCCATTTCATCCATTTTCTTGAGGGTATTTCCTTGACTTTTCTCGAAGTTCTTTCTGGATTCTAATATTTCTCTTATTAGTGCCTTTTGTGTATCATTTTCTGTTCGTAGGCTTTTTACTTCCCATGCCAACATTCCTATCGTTTTCATTATGATTTCGGCATGCTCGATACTATTTTCTATCATATGCTTTTGCATTTCCGCAGTTGGTAGTTGCGCTCGACAATTGAATAGTTCTAACGGACATTTGACTGGTTTGCCGCTACATTCGTTCCAATGTTCCTTTAATTTGACTTTCTCTTTCCTGTCACAGTTGTTTACGCATATCCCTTCATATAGATCACATATTTGTTCCTCTTTTGGATTCCGATGTTCCATTTCTATTTTTATCCATTCGTCGATGACTCCACAGAATTCGCATTTTTCCTCTCTCTTGATGCATACTTTGTGGTGTTCTTTCATAGTCTTTTTCGTTATGATGGTTTGGCATTTTTCGCATAATATCTCGTTATATTCGCATTCCTTTGCGTGACTTTCTGCTTCCTTCATAAGTCCTTTCCATTCACATTCTTTTACTTGGCATTGAATTAATAGGTTGTTGATCTCTTTGTTGGTGGCTTTATCCATTGTTGTGGGATCTTCCTCTCTTTCCAATATTTCGTCGCATCCAGGGCATTTTATTGTTTTTGTTTCTATCACTTCTATTGTACAATCTGTACATATTCTGCATCCACATTTCGTCTGTCTTGCTCCAATCAGTAATTCTTTACATTTACAACACTTTAATCTTTCTTTGATATCGTTCACCACTCTAATTTTATCCTTCATTATTCGTCTCGTATCTTCGGATGGATTCTCGCTTCCTCTTATTCTCTCGATAATTGTCTGCATATCTACAAAAATTTTCAATTACTTGACGTTGCTTTACTTCTATCGTTTTATTTATACATATTTACACAGTACGCTTTATTTTTACTCTACTGTTGAATCCGGTTCTGGGGTGAATTCTGGCATCGATGCTATCCATTCCACCCAACTTGCTGGATCTACGTGCTGTTGATTACTACGTAGTCTTCTAATTTCGTCAGCTTGCCATCTAACTTGATCTGCTAATTGTTCATTCATTCTCTGCAATTGTAGTATAGTTCTTTGTTGCTCTTCTAGTCTTATAGCTTGTTGTAGACCTCTGTTCACACTTTCCGTTAATACTAGGTGAGTGTTTGTCCACTGAGTTTGCGCATTGTTTGTTATTAATGTCATTAATTCACATTGTCGTCTCCACGTTGCCTCGATTCCTTGATCTTGATATATTCCCTGATTCAATTCTGCAATCTCTATAGGTACATTGGCAGCTGCTGGTTGTTGTGTTCCTTCTACGAACGGTGGTATTCTCACTTGGTTTTGTTGATTCGCATTATTCGGATTCATCTGTTGGTTATAATACATCATTAATTCATCGGCATTCTCTCTGTTTGCGTATTGTCTCTAACGCATTTTGTACGATATTTACATATAGATATACATATTACTACTAATATACTACATAATATTTTACACTATATACAACGTCTCTTTCTCGTTTTACACCATTGTCTCCGGGGACTCTATACGCAATGTTCGTATATCCCCGTATTTCTCATTCATTATCTGGTATACATCAGATTCATTGGACCATTGTTGTGCTTCGATAATGGGCGGTTCTTTTAACCAGAGTCCGCTTGTACTAGAATTTCCTATGATTTCATATTCCTCGGTTTTTTCTGCATCGTATTGTCCTAATTCGATATCATAGTTGAATTTTTCCACCGCTGGCCATAATCTTTTCTTCGCTGGCTTCTTTTTGCATTTGGTAGTTTCTTGCTAGTTGAATTATTATCAGCATTACTACGCTGCTTACTATTGCTGTTGTTATCCAGATCATTTTAATCATATAGTTCTTTTCGTTAGGCTGTACGGTCGTATTTTCTCTTGCATTGGTTGTCCCCATTATTCCTTCTTTTGGTTGCACATTTTTAAGTGCTTTCTGGAGTTGTAATGCTTCGTGGATTGAAAGGTGGCTGTCGTCCATGAGCATTCCTTTTTTCCATGTTTCGTTTCTTGGTTCTCTCTCAGATTGTTTTATTATAGGTTGATCTGTCGCATTTGACTTGAGTGGTTTCCTTGTTATCGTTCTCCAATGCTCATGAGTTCCTTTTTGGATATTTATTACATATTTTCCGAGTTTTCTTTTCGTCGGTATGCGATACTTTCGATTCGTTATCGTTTTGCTTGTTTCGCATTGTATTCTTTTGTTTACTGGTTCGTTTCTTTTAGGTTCGTATACGCAGATTTTTGTGATAGGTTTTTCACCTGTGTTCTCAATTACTATTTCTTCTTCATTTGCTGCATTTGACTCTATGTTTATTATTACTGCTTTACTTTCTCTGATCTGTCGTTGATACGGTTCTTCTCTTGTTTCCTTTTCTGGGTGCTTTGTCGTAGTTGATTCCAATAACTTTCTTGTTATTGATTTCCAGTAATCATCTCTTCCTTTCTGAACGTGTACTATGTACTTTCCACGCTTTCTTTTAGTTGGGATGCGGTATTTTTGATTTTTGATATCCTCATTTGACTGGCATTTGATTCTTTCATTCATCGTTCCGTTCTTTTTAGTTTCGAATATACAAACTTTTGTGATGGGTTCCTTGCCCATGTTTTCGACTATTATCTCTTCTCCGCTCTTTGGGTCTGATTCTACTTTTATTATTATTTCTTTATTTTCTCGTACTCGACGTTTGTATGGCTCTTCTTTTGGTGTTGTGAATTTTTCTCCCAGGGTTTTGGCTAATGTGCAGGTTATTATTATATCATTGTTGGCACATATTATATATTCTGCATTTCCTTCTAGGCTATCCCATTCACATTTCTTTCCTGCTTTCATATTCATTTTCCAACAATCGATAATTTTATTTTGTATACATACTTGTTCAATCGTTTCTATTCCTTTGTTTATTATTCGCAATTTGCCTATTCCTGGCTTTACTTGGATTTTTACGTTTCTATCTTCTGTAGCATCTCTACATACATCTTTGGTGGTTTGACATGATGATGAGTTTTCGGATCGTATTTCCATTTTTCCCGGTTTTCCTATTGAGTCGACTTGACAACTTATGCTTGTATTCATCGTCAGTTGTAAGCATATTCCTTTGCTTGCGATTCCTTTATCGTTTATTGTTCGTATTCTGAACGATTTTATTTCCTTTGTGATGTTTTCGTCAGCTTCCGTTAACTTGATGGACGTAATCAATATCATTATTTTTTGTAGCAGGGTCGGTCGGTTTTGATTTTTCCTTTGTTGTAGTAACATCATCCCTTTATTTCGTTTTCCCTCGTTATTGTTGTTGCTCGTTTCTTGACGTTCCTCGTTGGATGATTCCTTTTTCTCTTGTTGTGCGGATTTGTTTTCTTCTCTAGCATTTTGATCCTCTTGGTTTTTGTTGTTGTCATCACTTCCTCCTCCATTATTATTTCCATCCGGGGGGTTTCCTTTGAAATGTCGTCCTCGACATTTATTATTTCAATTATTTCCTCGTATACTTTTATTATTCTTGCTTTTATATCGTCCATTTCTTTTATTTCTTGTTTGCTCGCTTGAAATCTTATTTGCTTTCGATGCCATCTGTGTATTATCATCAATAGTTGTTCCTTTCTATCTCCGATTCGTATTGCTTCTTTCGGATGGTTGGTGAATTTTAGTCCTTCCCATTTCAACATTGCTTTTATTGTTTTTGGGAATGGATAGTGAGCATATATTGTTTCCTTTAAAAGGACGTTTCTGTTTCTTACCATATAGTTCAGATCGAATACTTTAAGTGATGATCCTTCGTAGGTCCATTTCATCAGGTTGACTGTTGCCTCGTCTTGTTTGGCGTCGATAGCTTCCCATAATGTTTGGATTGTTTTACCCATCATTTCTCTTTCTCTAATTGTCGCGTTACTGGTTATAAATTTTATTGCACTTGCCTGTCTGGATTTCAGTGCATAGTGTAGTACATTATTTTCTCCATTGTCTTTTTCTTTGAACGATGATCCTGTTTTTAGTAGTTCTCTCAGAACTGTTGTAGAAGCATCTGCTGCAACTGCGAACATTAATGGTGTTTGTCCCTCTTCGTTGGGTATGTTTGAGGCGTGTCCGCATTTCTGCATAAGTTGGATTATATCTATTATCCTTTGAGTATTTCTGTGTTGTACTGCGATATGTAGAGGTACGTTCCCTTCTACATCTGCTATAGTGAAGATCATGGGTATACTTTCCTTGATACGGTCCATTTCTGGTGGACTTCTAGCTCCTTTAGCGTAATCCATTGCGATTTTTCCGCTTTGTTTTACTATTCTCATCCATCCTTTTCCTTCGACCCATTCCGGCATTATTTCTCTGATGGCTTTCACTATTATATCCATCTTGTCTACATTATCTTGAGTCGCGTTTAGAGTTATTTTGGATTCATCTGGTTTCGGTTCCTCTACGGTATTATTTGATGTTGCTTCTATTTTTCGACTCATCGTTAGTCCGTTTATACTCAGTTGTTGAGTTTGTGATCTAGTTTGCATACCTCGATTCTCTGGTTCTTTTGTTATTGTTCTAGGTATTGCTTTGCATCTGCTCACGTTTACGTAGATAGGTCTGGTGAGTGGGTTGTTGACTAGTTTAACTCGAGCATTGTTCTCGTTTACGTACATTATTTCGTATGGTCCTTTACCACATCTTTGTAATTTTCTGGCTACTCCTGGGATAATTTCTGGCGTTGCGATTATTACCCAGTCTCCAACCTGAAAGTTATGCTCACGCACGTCTCTCTTTTTGTCGTGCAATTCTTTATAGCTTTCTTGGTTAAATCTAATATTTATACCTGCTGTTTTCCAGATCTCTTGCATCCGCTCTTTGAATCCTGTTACGTAATCATCAATTTCCATATACTGTGATATCGGCGGTTGATATTCCAAGTCTATCGGCATGTTACATTCTCTGCCGTACATTAATTTAAATGGACTCATTTTTGTTGCTGAATGTATTGACATTCTATAAGCCATAAGGCATAGATTTATATATCTGTCCCAATCTTTTTGGTGTCTGCTTACATAATTCGACATCATTTCTATCAATATTCCATTGAATCGTTCGGTTTGTCCATTTGTTTGTGGATGGTACGGTGATGTTCTCAATTTCGCAATTCTGAAGTAATTCGTTACTTCCTCTATTATCTCGCTCATAAAGTTGGTTCCTTGATCGGTTAAAATCTGTTTGGGTGTTCCGTATCTACAGCATATTTCCTCTACTAGGATTCTCGCTATTGTTCTAGCTTTTTGATCTGGTATTGCGAATGCTTCTGGAAACTTTGATAAATAATCTGTCACTACTAATATATAGATATTTCCATCGTTAGTTTCTGGTAGTGGTCCTACTACGTCCATTGCGATCATTGTCATGGGTTCTGGTGGAATTGGCATTGGTTTTAACGGTGCCTTCAATTTACTTCCCGTGCTTTTCCTTGTTGCACATATCAGACAATTCTTTATCCATCCTTTTACGTCTTCTCCGATATTTGGCCAATAATACTTTTGGCGTAATCTTGCTTCCGTCTTTTTTGCTGACATGTGTCCTCCGAGTTTTCCGTCGTGGTATTGCATTAGCACTTCTTTTCGTCTGCTTTCTGGTAAACACATAAGTCTTTTCTCGCCATCCATTAACAATAACCATCCCTTCTCCATGGTATATCGGTGTCTGTGTTTCTCCATATGCTCTTTTAGTTTACTATTGTTGTCGAAGATTTTCATATCATTAGTTTCCATGAATTCGATTATTGTTTTCAACTCATCGTCTTCTTTCTGCTCATTTCTCAGTTTTGTAAAATCGATATCTTCTGCGATGATCATGCATATGCGTCTTACATCCTGATCCATCAGTTCCTCAAATACAAATCTTGACATACAATCTGCGTTAGCGTTGGCTTTTCCTGATTTGAATTTGATATATGGTGAGTATTCTTGCAACTGCATCGCCCATCTCATTAATCTACTCGAGGCTTCTTTATGTTGGCCTAGCCATACCAATGGTTGATGATCAGTCGTGATATATATCTCGTGACCCCATAGTAAATATTTGAAGTGTTTAATAGCTTGAATTATCGCTAATGCTTCTCTTTCGGTCACAGAGTAATTCTTTTCATGTTTCTTGAACGTTCGACTGTAATATCCAATAACTCGTTCTCTTTTCTCATCATCCCATTGTCCTAAGACTGCTCCAGATGCATATCCGCTTGCGTCTGTTGCTAGCAAAAATGGTTTCTTAAAATCTGGATGTACTAGTATTGGTGCTGATATTAGTTTGTCTCTGAGTGTTTCAAAGGCTGTTTGCTGTTCCTCTTCCCATATAAACGGGGTATCCTTTTTTGTCAATTCTTGTATGGGTTTTGCGATGGTTGCATAATTCTTAATAAACTTTCGGTAATACCCACATAAGCCTAAGAATTCTTGCACTTGTGTGACTGTCTTTGGTGCTGGGCAATTCTTTATCTTTTCGATATTTCTTGGATCTGGTTCTTTGCCTTTTGCTGACACAATATGTCCTAAGAAGGTAACTTTTTCCTTTGCCCAATCGCATTTGGAGGGTTTCAATTTTAACTTCCATTGTCTCAGTCGAACGAATACATTACGGATATCTTTTAAATGTTGCTCGAAGGTGCTAGAATAAATTAATAAATCATCAATATATACCATACATTGTTTGATGCCGTGAGTTACGAAATTCATACATCTCTGAAATGAAGCTGGTGCGTTGGTTAATCCGAAAGGCATTTTCTTAAATTGATATAGATCCTTTCCGATTGTAAAGGCAGTTTTCTCTCTGTCCTCCTCTTTGACTTTTATTTGCCAATAACCACTTTTTAAATCTAGCGATGTAAAATAAGCTGCTCCGTGTAGGGTTTGTAACATTTCATTTATGTCTGGTAACGGATATGTATCCCGTTTTGTTACCGCGTTGAGTCGTCGATAATCTATACAGAACCGTTGTGTTCCGTCTTTTTTCTTTACCATGACCACTGGGAATTGCCATGGCGAGCAACTTGGTTCGATCACTCCTGCGTCTAACATCTTTTGAACTTCTTTTTCTGCTTCTGATTTTTGAGCTTCTGCCAATCGATATGGCCGTAGTGTTATTGGGGTATCATCTGTTAATGGTATCGTATGTTGCGTTACATCGCTTGTACCGAGATCTAAGTCAGATGTTGCAAATATATCTTTAAATTCCATTAGCAGTTTTTGTAATTGCTCTTTCTCGATTTCGTTTAACAGCTGACTGTCGATTGTCCATAATTCTTCCTCAGTTCCCTCGGTTTTTGTCGTTGGGAGTTCAATATCCATCATCGGTGTTAGTTTTCCCAATCTTTCGTTTTCGTAAATGATTTTATCTTCTTCATCAAAATTTGTAATGTTGATCGGAATTTCACTGTTGTCGTTTACATACACTATCTCTCTGGCTAATGGCAGTTCTTTCTTTTTCTCGAATTTTTGATTAGGTTCGAAAATCATTTCTCCTCTGGTTTCCTCGTTTACTTTTACGTAACAGATCATTTGTGTGCGCCCTGGCACTACTATTTTTTCTGAGCATCGTACTTCTGATTTCAGCATGCATATTCGTCCGGTTTTATCTCTCAGCTCCATTGATCCTAGATCTATTATTATCTCTTTTAATAATTCTGGCATGAGATCTGTTCCAATTATACAATCTGCGCTCAACCTTCTGATAACTGCTAAATACGTATTGATTTTTACATTTTTATATTCGATTATTGACCAGATTTTTCCGATGACTGCTACTGATTCTTTGCTGCAGGTTATCACATCCATGTTAGCTTCTTCTATACATGGCCATAATCTTCCTGGTATTTTATCCATTTTTATTGCTGAGATGTTTGCTCCCGTATCAATCATTGCTTTTATTTCTACCCCATTTATTTCTATGGGTACCGTTAATGTTGGTCCAGCTAATGTTTGCAACATGGCTATCGTTCGAGTTTCTGGGTCTTGATCCACACTTCTCGATCTTTGGCTGGTTCTTGGTACTAAGTCTGCCCAATTTGGTTCGTATGGTACTGGATAAATATTTCGTAATGTTGTTGATCTTGGTGTCGGTACGTGTCTTTCTACTGGCATGTTTCTCTCTACTGATGATGCTGCTTTCTTTAGACATTCATATACTGGTGGTGGATGATTGAAATGTCCACTATGTCTTGTCTTTCGATTTTCCCATTGTTTGAGTTGCTCTTGAGTTAGAATCTGTGTTCCTCTTTGGTTTTTCGTCATTGTCGCTGTTATCGCTGACTGTATCTTTGAAGTTCACATGTCTCCAATTGCTCGTTTTCTGTCGCTTTCATTCTGGTTTTTCTTCGGCTTCTGAGTCTGGATTATTGCTCTTGAATTTTTCCGTCGACTTCTTCATAGTACGTTTCCATTTTTTCGTCAGAATCCCTATAATCTTTTTATCTTGTGAATATCTTTTGAGTGTCAATGTAATACATGGTTTTTGTAAAAATGGTAAGAATCCAATTGCATTTTCCAGTTGATTTTTCTCTTTCTTTTTGTAGTATCGAACATGCTAAATTTTGTGCTTATTGATTACTTTACGATTTGAATGATAAGGATTTCCCTAAATCCTTGCTATCATTTTGTCCGAAGATTAGAATCCTTCCCACATGGCTTTCATTATTTGCTTGTAGCGTTTGTTGAAATGATCTTGGCGATGACATTTCGTAGTGGGTCTTCCTCTCCTGTTGTTACCCTTCCGTTATAGTTACAATGTTGGATATATTGCTTGCCTGTTGCTGGGAATAATTAGATGTTCTCTGGCTCGTTCCAGATCTTTTGGTTTGGTATATTCACTCTGTGAATATATCAACTGTTGGAATTTTGCTTTCGCTGGCCAATTTTCTGTTAAGTCAATATTTTTTGGTGGTGCTACAATTATCGGGGGTTGGAAATCGTACCAACTTCCCATCTCTTATTTCGAATTAACGGTCCACTAGTACATTACTGCAACTGAAACATATAGGTACGAATTTTTCTGGATTTATATCCTTGTTACTGGTTGAGCCGAATTGATTTTTCCTTATGAATTATTTCTAATTCATTTTTATGCATTTATCTACTTGGATTGTTGAATTCTCTGGCGCTTTTGTCGGATTGTTTTTCATTTGTATGTTATACATAACTTTCACGATCTCTTCGAAATTCTTCTTTTGGCTAAGTGGTAAGTAAACGCGGAATTGCGTTATCCGGATTTTGTGATTGCCTTGCTACTTTGTTCTTTATATTTCTCTGTCAAGTACATCATTTTTAACTAAATCTGATATATTTTCTCCTGTTGATTTGCCAATCTTTATGATATAGAAATTCATCTTGTATTTATTAAGAGAAGTATAGTTTTACATCTTTGGGGTCTATTGCCGCTTTGCGTTTGTATGCTGTCGTGATAAGAATCCTTAAATTGTACGGCTACCAATTTCCGTCTCAACATTACTACCATTCGCCCCTTTATGATCTCATCCAACGTTGTATCTGTTTATATTACTACCGTTGCGTACCTCTACCGATAGTGTGGTAAATGTGGGTTTCCGATTCTCCAGTCCCGAATCATCTAGTGCGCTCTTTCGTGTGGTTCTGTTTCGCTGTGTATTCGTCCTTGCACTTCATCAAATATTGCGCTCTTCAATAAAGTGAGTCTACAAGGTTCTGGTATCAGCGTGAAAACGATCGTTGACATTCCCGTATTACATGATCTATCTGTTGCTAAACATTGAGGTCTACTTTTTCATTTGCTTCGCGTGTCATGGATCAAAATATCCTTGGTATTTCTCCAACTTTACATGATTAACTTTCAATCACTACTATCCTTTGACTAGTTGATTCAATAGGGTGTTACTCTCCTCTTGACACGTTCGTCTCCCGCGTTTTTCTCACCCGCAGCGTATACTCGGGTAGTTTTTATTTTTCCTTCCTCGGCTGCTACATTCACTCGTCCAGCTATTGAGATGCGTCCTGTCGTGAATCCTTCTTCACATTCGTTCCGCGTTACTGAAACTACTGTTGTTTCCGTTCCGGCTTCTATAATTGTTGAGTGTGAGTGATGTCCGCAATGAAATGCTACAATTTTTCCGCCAGTTATGAACATTCCTTTATTTCCGTTTTAAATGAAATCTATTTGGTATGATTACGATACTGCGGTTGCCGTTGCTGTAATCTACCGGATTTGCTTTGCTTTGCACTCTTCGGTTTCTTTAATGAGTTATTTGTCACCATCTTTATATTTACAATCATATATTCAAAGGGTTTACTCCTTTCACGAATCATCCATATGAGTATTTAGCTTGCATTATCGTATTCTCCCTTTTTCTACTGTTTTTGATTCCTTGCCATTAAATTCGTTGTTTTCGAATTCCGTTAATAACTCTTTTAACTTTCAGCTTGCATCATCTCGGCTTTGAATCATTCTTTACTTACCAATTATATGAAAAGCTTTGCCATCTCCTTGAGTAGGAGAATGGGTTCCAATTACTTTTCCTGATATGTCTGTTATTGCGAATTATATCCGTTCTGGATTTATCTTGGAGTTCGCTTTCTGTAATATCACTATGGTACTTGTACATTCAAGATAGGCCATTCCTACAAATATCTGTTTGGGTCTTAGATTCGTTTCGTTAAGTGATTTAATATAAACAATAATTCTCTGGATCTTTTGGTTGTAGTTCGTACTTTATTATCCATTATTTTATTATTATTGGTTTTTATTGCTGCCCAAAGCTTGCTTCGCTTCTGCTCGATATTATTGAGTTCTTAAATTTCTCTATTATTTCTGGATTTGCTAATTTCCAGCAATATCAGTTAACTTGGTCTGTTGATCACTTTCTCCTTGTTACTGGCCTTTTCAGCTTTTCCCTGTAACTGCTTTCGTTACTGGGCTGAGCTGTTTAGTTCGTTTGTCAGTGGCTTCCATCTGCATTTCTTTAGTTTTCTTTCTGGGAGGTGTTTATCAATTTTGGGTCGTCCTTCTGGATTTCTTTTTCATTGCTGATACCGTTTCTTTCGTTTAGGTTGCTTCAATCTACCGTTTCTTAGATGTTTGTAGTCTCGTTCATTTTATTCAATTATCCATTCGTCTTTACCTGTCGAGCTTCGGCGTTTTCTACTTTTTCTTTTTATTTTCCTCTTCGGTATCTGGCTTATAATTCTTATGGTTGTCTCTTGACCACATACTGTCGTTTGGTTCATCTAGTTATAATATTCGTTCTTCGTTTTCTTGTCATGAACAAATCTCATTGATTCGGTATTCTCCTGGTTTTCTTCATCCACAATATCATTTAGATCATTAGTATCTCTTTCATCTCCTTTGTAATGACGATTTCTTCAATTCTGCTGCAGGTTGGAACTTCTGGCGTTTTGATTTCTGGTCGTCCTATTGGCGTTTTTCGTTTTGATTCTCTTTGTTGAGTTCTCTACCCGCGATCTTTTGCTACGTTATTAATATATTGATTAATCCCAATTGATTTTTTGCGTAAACTCAATTCAAGGATCGTCATTATGATCGTTACCTTCTATTTGTAAATGAAAATGGCGGTTCAATTATGGTATTTCTTTTTTCATTCACTCACTTTGCAGTGATATAAAAATTCTCTTTCGATTGAGTTCTTATCTGGCGTCATTATTTTTAACTATACTTCTTCTACTTTCGGCTGCCATTCGGCTATGTTTCATTTTTCGAGATAATTTTTCTCCGAATTGCTCTGGGTACCACGCTCTCATACTTCTCGATATTCCTCTATTTCCTTTACAATATTTCGCAGGCTTCTCTACTCTTTACAAGAATCGATATCCATTTTGCCTAAATTGTTCAAGTTACTCTTTGATTCCTTGCTCACGGTTCTCAATATCGCTGCTAACTCTCTACATTTTTGCGTTTCCGTTAATCTTGTTAATCCTATCCTCCACAGGGTCCGTCTATATTGTGGGCAAGTATTTTGTTCCTGTATTCGTTTTTCGAGTACACTGATTCGTGGTCCACTTGTTCTTGTCTGGAATTTCGCAATTTCACTTTTCTCGATTCTGTTTCACTCGATCGTGATGTATATTCGTATCATCTTTTACGCGAATTGAGGTGTTACGTATTTTTAATAGAAATTGTCGGTACTTTCTCCTGCGCAACATTTTCAGTGGATATTTTGGGCTTTCTGACCTTATCATTGATCTTGGGGTCTACTCCCAATTTTTCGCTGTTCGCTTCCATTTTCCGGGTTATCGATTGAGATTGTGACCTTTTTCGTATTAAATGGCATTCTAGCTCTTCCGTTATATTCTGCACTTCTTGCCAATTGAATACCTGATAGGTGTGTCACTTTCCTACTCCCTCTCGGTTTGGGACCTCTCAATTTCATCCGATATCCTCCGATCTCTTATAGAATTGATGGCTTGTATACGATTTGATTTTCTTCTTTCTTCAGCGATTTTATTTTCCATCCCATTCCACTATTTTCCATGTTGTATGGGCTAGTGAGCTTTGGGTCGTTTATTTCCTTGTTTGCTTCTGGTTGCCATTCCATTTCGTTTAGCATTTTCCTCTGGTAGATTTTCGGATATGCGTTCTCTTCAATATAGTTTCCAAAGTTGTTTCATTAGCTGCATCTTCTGCGCTTCTCCTTGGTACTGTATTTTCTCATTTTTGGTTCGGTTTCTCTCCCATTATCATTTTCACTCTTTTGTCTTTCATCATCACACTTTTTCCATGGTGTTATCGGCATCGGGACATCATCTATAGGTTGTAATTTTTACTTCAATTCGATTTGTCTCCATAACTGTGTACAGGTTAATATTTTGGTCCATCTTTCTTTTTCATTTCCTCTGAAATTCATTGGATCTGTTGTTCCTTTTTTGTTGTATTTTTTCTCTGGGTTCATCCATCGCCTATGATTGTTAAATAATTTGTCGTCTCCATATACCTAATTCGTATATCGTGGTTCCGTCTCGCGGACTTATTGGCGTTATGATACATTTATTGCCACGTCTTCCACCATTACCGTCGTTCATATTTTCGATTATTCGGTTGTATAATTTTTCTCGATTTATTCGTCGTATAATCGTGCATTGACAATTCGGGATCTACCAGTATTTCTTTTATTCATCATTTGTAGCTTTATTTTGATCTTTATTGTTCATTTCCTCTCATATCTCTTTGGTGCTTCTCAATTTGGCTATCAACTCAATCTGTTCTCTCGTTGTCAAAAATCTTCAAATGTCTGTGTTCTCGATACAGATTCTACAAATATTTTCATTGAGATCGGTCTAGTTAACGATAATCTTGTTAATATATTTTTAGCCTGATCTATTGTTGCTCCGTCACTTTTGGTTCTGGTTTTGCTCATTATCTTTTGTCTCTCTTTTCTCTAAATTCCAGGTTTTATTTCTTTGGTATACATATTTGGATTTTATGGCATATTTTCGGCTGTCGTTTCCTTCGGTTTCTTTTTGTTTAATGTTAACACATTTATTCTTTGTGGCCATATTAGAACATCCGTAGGTGTATTATCTCGCTTTATTTTTCCTTCCTTGGTAATTAAAGGTTTATTTTTATACTGGGTCCTACGGCTTATTTCACTACAATCATACAGCCTCGTTTTAGTCGCTTTCGGCCTCTTTGATGGCATATTATCGGTTTGATCTTGGTAATCTATCTGGAAAATCAATTAATACCTGACTACTTATCTTCTATTACAATTTCTTTCAGATTCTCTTAAGTACTCTTTTTATCATAATCTTTTCCATCAAGGTGCCGTAAATGTTACCAATATTCTTGTTGATTACCATTTCGCAAATTAATATTCATTATTCTTGCTGTATGCAGGTTGTATCTCTAGGTTTACAGAACATTTGGTTTCGATCTATCTTTTCCTACATCTCCGTCGAATTTCTTTTATATCTTCGGTTTCATTTCTCTTGGCTCGTTCGTTTCCATTTCCTTATTTTCGGATTTTATTATTTTGTTGCGTTTTTTTTCCTCGCAATTGGACGAAATATTTTCTCACCCCAGACTGACTTTATTTATCACTTTATTTTTCGTCTGGTTTATGATTGTCTGGTATTTGTCTTAGATACTTGAATTTGTGGTTGTTCCTCTCTTTCAATTATTCTTTGCTTTGGCACTTTTTGGTTTTGGAACCATATCTTCTTTATATTATATTCTCAATTGAGCTTCAATTCCACGTGGGTATTTTCTTTCTGATTATCTATGTTTCTATTTTTATATGTTAAGCAGTATCCTTGGGTTCGGTTTATTTGCTATTATTTTGGTCTGACTATCTTCTTTTATTCATACTGTGACGTGATGCTTCTTGCTCATCTTTTTGTTAGTTGCTAATTTTAGGCTCTCCATTTACTTGAGATAAGCATTCTACTTTGCCAGGCACTCTTCATAATATCTATCTGGCTCTCAGTGGCTCATCGTTCTTTGTTGTTTAGATGTTATTACGCTCCTCTAATTAATTTAATATTAGTGACCTTCTTTTAAGTATCCGCTATATTTCTTAGTTTCAGGATTGCTTCTTTTTCGGATTTTAATTGATCTCCTCTTTGTTCTAAGCCTATCTTCATTGCTCTATATTTTCTCGAGCTGTATCTTATATTTTATGTGTCATAATTTCGATTTTCGGAAGATTCGTCTATAATCGCTAATCAATGTTTCCTATGATTTTGATCCATCCAATTAATCAATCATCTCTTGCTTGTTTTAATACTATTGGAGCATTTCCGTTTCTCGGTTCTCGTTGTCGTCATTCTTTTAATTCGTACGCACGTCTTTGTTTTATTCCTTCTCTGCAATTTCTTTGATGTGCTACTAATTTTTCCTCCATCAACGTACTCAATTCAATGTATTTTCCGCTTTATAGTTAATACAATATTTACTCCCCTTTCGTTCTCAAACCACAACTAGCTCCGACCAGTGCAATGTGATTCATCTTGGATTTCCAAATTCTACATCAAATATATAACTTCTTTTCAAGAGGCGTTTAGTTATTCGAATCTTTACCCATCTTTAGATGATTTCCTGGCTTCTTCTGTTAATGATAGTACATTTTTGCCATCTTCAGACTTGTTGTTTGTTCTTGATATTCTCTAGTTATCAGCATCAATTGCAATCTCTTATTTGTTTCTCCATTCGTTTAGATTCGTTGTTGTTGTATATTGGTGGGCATCTGGTGCATCATCTCTTTATATTCACATGGGCATTCGTTGTAAGTGTTTCTAGTTAGGCCATGTCTACTTTTCTAGACATATCACGTTAATTTGCATGGATTTACCACACTAGAGTTGATTATAGCCCTTGAATTGGTCTTGGTTCTTTCTTATGTTCATTGGCCTTGCGAAATGTCCTTGTTGTCCACAATTGTAACATGCTTTGTTATTTTCAGGTTGTCTACATATTTTTTTTCAGAATATGCCCTCGTTTACCAACATTTATTGGCAGTTTTAATTATTCGGCAAACAATTCTCTGACCGCATGATCCTATTCATAATTTGCATGTGGGAGCATTTTTCATTTGATTTGGCATTGTTTCTGAAATTATATTTATAACTTACTTGGTTATTTACCTTTATCTTCCGGATTTCTCGTTACTGGTGGCTTTAAAATCTGCTGTGCTCTTGGAATGAATTGGAATTCCATAGCTGGATTTGGATTATTGTTGTTTTGATTGTTGGCATTGACTGTTGATGTTGTTGGTTCTGTGGCAGACTGCCACTTGAATTATCCCAGTCAGATGGGCTTCACATCTGTTTGCGATTGCTATGCTTTATCTAACGTTTTCTGGTGCAAGCATCCAGGTGGCTTCGATATGTCTTCTCTTTTTGATTCCTCCTTATGAGAGTTACCATTTTGTTTCGAGGCAAGCTTACTTCTCCGAAGCTTCTTTACACAATTTCTTTTAATTTTTTAACATGCGTATACACTGCATTTATTCATCTCGTTCTTTGTTTTACGATGTAGGAAGTCTAATTATCTTCTAATTTCCTTTTTCTCATTCGAATATCTTTATTAAGAACTCTTTAATCTTGTCACGTGGTCAATTTCGTTGGGTCTCTCGCTTCTTCTACGAATACCATCTTGTGCGCTTCATTTCAAGTTATAAAGGCAGTCGCTCTTTTTTACCTTTTTGATCTGATCCAGTTGACAGATTATTTTTTTATACACTTCAAATTCTTTTAAATGTATCAAATTTAGTTTGAGATACCGTCGAACGGTTCTCTCCTAAATTTATACTTGAATTCTCCTACTATTGCATTGTTGTTATTTATTCCATGTTTAGATCGGAGGTTGAAGTCGGTTGTGCGAATTATGGAATTTGCCATTGTTTGAGTTATGTTAAGTTTTTTAATCTCTCTTCCTCGTTCTCTGCGGATTCTAATTATTGTCAACCGGTTTTCTATATCGTTTATTTCCGTTTTTCTTTCGTACTGGTTAATTCACGTCGGTTAATCACTATCTTGCCGGTCTCCTGTCGCTTGCTGTAATTGATACTCCGGTTTTCTGGCACTTTACGTTAGCGAACTTTTTTTCTTTTCTTCCGTTTTTAATAAACTTTTTTCTACTATTCTCTTGGCTTTTGCTTTCGTTGGTTGCTGATAACTATCAATGTTTACGGTTTTCGATTTTACTTGACTGGCTTTCTCCTTCTCTTGCTTTGGTTTGCTTTGGGAAACTTTTGGTTGCTTGTCTGCTATGTAACACTTTGCGGTTATTCCAATTCTTTTCTGCTCGTTTATTTCAGTCTTCTGCTTGTTATTCACTTTGCTTTGTCGTTTTGCTCTGAAATATTTTATCATGCTCTTGCTTATGCCTTTGACTTGGATGCTTTGTTTTTGACTATCGATTCCTAAATAAAATACAATCCAATATTTATACTCCTATACTAACATTTCTCTCCTATTTTACCATTACTATATATGTTATATCCCTTGTTCGCTTTATGTGGTAGGTCTTCTTTATCCGACTCACTCCCCCTCATTTTTTAAGTCATAATTTTACATTATCTATACCTCGTAATAATTATCTATTAAATCTCGTATCAATATCTATATAGTTTATCAGTTATACTATTTAAGTCGTATCTATTTTTATATCATAATATCAATAATTCATACTCATACTTTATTCATTCCATTATCTGTTTTTATATGTCCCCCAAAAAATTCATTTACTTAATCCTCAATCGCTGGCGCCTTATGCCATCTATGATTTCGTTGGCTCTTCGGCTTCGGGCTCTTACTCTTTTACTGGTCAATCTTGTGCACTTAATATCCTATTTCATAATCATATTTCATCACTTACTCATATATTTATCTGGCAATCTATGGCCTCTAATATCTATATAATCACTCAAAAGGACCCTATGGCCTCTAGTTATTGATCATAATCATCCGCGCACTCTATAGCTCTAGATCTGATCATAATCATCCTGGCACTCTATAGCCTTAGTATCTTGATATAATCTCGGCACTCTATAGCTCTAGTATCTGATAATAATATCCGGCATCTATGCCTCTAGTATTCTGATCATAATATCCGGCACTCTATAGCCTCTGTATCTGAATCATTAATCATCCGGGCTCTATGGCCTCTTAGTACTCTGATCATAATAATCCGGCACTCTATTCATCTTATTTTTTTCATATGCTTCACCGGACTTGAGCTATCAGTGACTTTTGGGTATGTTTTTGAGGTCACCATGACTTCTCAGCCATGGCGGTTCATTTGTCCGCGCATTCTCTCCGTACGCTTTACTACACCGCCATTCGGTATTTTGGTACTCGGCATGTGAGCGATCCGGGTTATTGTACCAAAATTCCTCGCTGGGCAATAAACAAAACATTCTCGGCTACTCGGTGTGGATCGGTTGTGTTTACTCGAAGAATTATAAAAGTATGGAAATGCCTAGCGTTCAATCATTCCAAAAGCGGCTTTACTTGATTTCCCGAATAAGTGAAAGAAAGGAAGCGATTTAAAAGTGGGAGCGGAAATAACTTCAAATCTCTGCCCGCTCTTCATCAGATTTCTCGGCTTCATTCAGCCGCTTCATCTGGCTTTAGCTAGGACATTTGACAGTAGAAACCCAATTTTTTTTTTTACGGTTTTTTATTCTTCAACAAAATCTTTTTCACCTACGTTTGGCCCGATACTTCGGTTGTGGGATCCGGGTGTGTTGTATCGAGTTCCTCCCAGCTGAAAAAGAATCGTTCGATTCAGGGCTTATGTGTATCCGGAGTTTTGTATCGAACGGCTCAGCGCCATCATCCTTGAGCTGATAACACCTGACACGACAGTCCGTAGCTTGTCCTCTGGTGGCCTCACACAGCTTGGAAAAAAGAAGTAATCTCGAGTTTACCTATTAATTCAAAACTATTAATTCTGTTCCGTGTACACTCTTTCTCTAACCTTCTCGGTTCTATCTCTCATCCCCCCTTCAAATTTGTGGTAATCGCCATCAGCAAGCTCCCCAAAGAGGTGATCAATCTCTGCGGTTACTTGCTGACATACAGCGATTGGTTACCAGTTCCTTTCTCAGTAGGGTGATCAGGGTTTCTTGGGTGAGGTATATCATTATATAGATAGGTTTACCATTTTTCTCGTCCTTCTCAATATATATCAATAAATTAATATCAATTGAAAACAAAAAGAAGCATACACTACGAACTCGGTTCTGTCGAAATTCTTTCGTCAATATTTTGTGTCTCTGTGCGTGGTGTTTTAATTATTTACCTAATTCGGCTTTTGTTTATTGCGATCTTTACCTTTATTTATCGTTGTGGGTGTTTTCATTTACAAAATTTGCATATTTCTTTATATTCGTTTATTCTCAATATAATTTCAAGTAATGATAATACATTTTATTCATTTCATATAACAATTCATGGAAAGTTAACCGTTAAGTCTTTGTCTTTATCTTATCGTGGCATAACATTTACGTGCGACTCTTGTGCGCATCCATGACATAACTCAGGTGTCGCAAGGTGATCACCATTACTCGTGCTCTCTGTTTTTTGACCGCTTAACATTCTTTGCATAAGCCTTGTTTGCTCTTTCTTGTTGTTTGCCAATCTCGTCTTCAATGTTTTTTGACTTTTTCATTAACTTGTTCAGTTTTACCCAATTTGGTTATCTCTAATCTTCATAGATACGGAATTTTATATATTTCTTTCAGTTGTTAGTCTTTATCAATATCGATCAATTTTATTAAATATGCAATGTTGTCGGATACAGTTTTGAAATTCTTGTATTATCCTCTTTAGCTCGTTTAATTTAATTTTTGTTTGTTGATTAGTTCCTCTGAGTTATCGGTTTTTCGGATGTTTAGGATACCCTTTTGTTTTTCTATAATTTTGGTTGGTTCCATCTAAAATTTTAAATCTCTTTTAATTACCCTTTAAAATTTTTAAATAATTAACCATACTTCATTTCAATTTTTTTAGTCTTTTAACTATATTTTGCTTCATTTTAATCAACTACTTTTAATCATTACTCGTTGTAATTTATTCCTTATTCGGTTGACTTCTCTACTTATTTCTATTTGCTTTCCCGTAGTTTTCGTTTTTCCTTACTTACCCATTTCATTCGTTACTGAAACTACTGTTGTTTCCGTTCTGGCTTCATAATTGTTGAGTGTGAGTGATGTCCGCAATAAATGCTCAATTTCCGCGTTACTGAACATTCCTTTATTTCCGTTTTTAATGAAATCTACTTCTTGTATACATTGTACGATACGCGGTTGCCGTTGTCTGTAATCTACCGGGATTTGCTGCTTTGCACTCTCGGTTCTTTAATGAGTATTGTCACCATCTTTATATTATCACAATCATTATAATACAAACGGTTCTACTCCTTTCACGCACATCATCCATATGAGTATTGTAGTGATTATCGTATTCATCCCTTTTCTAGCTGTTTTGGATCGCTTGCATTAATCGTTGTTTCGAATTCCGTTAATAACTCTTTTAACTCGCTTGCATCATCTCGTTTGATCATCTTTACTACCAATTTATAAAAGCTTGCCATCCTCCTTGAGTCAGGATGAATGGTTCAATTACTTTCCTGATAATGTCTGTTATTTGCGAATTCATATCCGTTTGAGATTGTATCTTGGAGTTCGCTTTCCTGTATATCACTATCGTATTGTACATCAGATAGGCCAATTCCTACCAAAATATCTGTTTGGGTCATTAGATCGTTTCGTTAAGTGAATTTATTATCACAATAATTCCTCTGGATCTTGGTTTGTAGTTCGTACTTTATTATCCATTATTTATTTATTATTGGTTTATGCTGCCCAAAAGCTGCTTCGCTTCTGCTCCGATATATTTGAGTTTTAAATTTCTCTTTATTTCTGGATTTGCTAAATCCCAGCATATCAGTTATAGTCTGTTGATCCACTTTGCTCCTTGTTCCTGGCCTTTCAGTTTCCTGTAACTGCTCGTTACTTTGCTGAACTTGTTTAGTTTCGTTGTCAGTTGGTCCATCTGCATCTGTTCTTTAGTTTCCTTTCTGGAGCTGGTTTATCAATTTTTGGTCGTCCTGGATTTCTTTCCATTGCTGTACCCGTTTCTTTTCGTTTTAGGTTGCTCATCTACCGTTCTCTAGATGTTGTAGCTCCTCGTTCATTTATCCAATTATCCATTCGTCTCCTGTCGAGCTTCGGCGTCTTCTCTTTCTTTTTATTTTCCTCTTCGGTATCTGGCTCTATAATTTCTAACTGGTTGTCTCTGACCACATACTAGCTCGTTTGGTTCATCTGTTATCATATCGTCTTCGTTTCTGTCATGAACAAATCTCTTGATTCCGGTATTCTCCTGGTTTTTTCTTCATCCCCACATATCATTTAGAATCATTTAGTATTCTTCATCTCCTGTTGTAATGACGATTTACTTCCATCTGCTGCAGGTGGAAACTTCTGGCGTATTTAGACTTTCTCTGTCGTCCTATTGCGTTTTTCGTTTTGATTTCTCTTTGTTGAGTTCTCTACCCGCGATCTTTGCTACGTTAATATATTGATTAATCCCAATGCATTTGCGTAACTCAATTAAAGATCGTCAATCTAAATGATCGTCCTCGTATTGTAAATGATGGGGTTCAATGGTATTCCTTTTTTCACTTCACTCACTTTGCAGTGATATAAAATTCTCTTTCGATTGGTCGAAATCTGGCGTCATAATTTTTAAAACTATACTTCTCTATCGTTTCGGCTGCCCATTCGTATGTTCCATTTTTTCGGATAATTTCTCGAATTGCTCTGGTACCACGCGTACATTCTCCGATATTCCTCTATTTCCTTTACAATATTTCGCAGGTTCTCTACTCTGTTACAGAATCGATTATCCATTTTGGCAAAATCTGTTCCAGTTCGTCTTTGATCCTTGCTCCGGTTCTCAATATCGCTGCTAACTCTCTAACATTTTGCGTTTCCGTTTAATCTGTTAATCCTCCTCCACAGGTCGTCTATATCTGTGGCAAGTATTTGTTCCTGGTATTTCGTTTTTTCGAGTACACTGATTCGTGGCTCACTTGTTCTTGTTGGATTCGCAATTTCATTTCTCGTCTGTTTTCTTACTTCGATCGTGATGTATATCGTATCATCTTTTACGAATTGAGGTGTTACGTATTTTTTCAATAGAAAATTGTGGTACTTCTCCTGCACATTTCAGTGGATCTTGGCTTCTGACTTATCATTGATCTTGGGTCTACTCCCAATTTTTCGCTGTGTCCGCTCTTCCCATTTTCCGGTTTAGCGATTGAGAATTGTGACTTTTCGATTAATGGCCATTCTAGCTTTCCCGTCATATCTGCCTCTTGCCAATAAGAAAATACACTGATAGGTGTGTCCTTTTCCTACTCCCTCTCCGTTTGGGTACACTCTCAATTTCATCCGATATCCTCCGATCTCTGTATAAGAATTGATGGCTTGTAATACCGATGATTTCTCTTCTCAGCCGATTTTTACTTTTTTCAATCCCATCCACACTATTTCCATGTGTATGGGCTAGTTCGAGCTTTGTCGTTTATTTCCTCGTCTCTTCTGGTTTGCCATTCCATTTCGTTTAGCATTTCCTCTGGAGATTTTCGTATGGTTCATCTTCATATAGTTCCAAAGTTGTTTCATTATAGCTGCATCTCTGGCGCTTTCTGGTATGTATTTTCTCCATTTGGGTTCGGTTTCTCTCATTTCCCATTTCCACTCTTTTGTCTTTTCATCATACACCTTTTTCCATGGTGTTGATCGGCATCGCCGAATCATCTATAGGTGTAAATTTTGTACTCAACTCGCATCTTGTCTCCCATAACTGGTAGATGGTTATATTGGTCCATCTTTCTTTTCATTCTCTTGAAATTCTTGATCTGTGTTCCTTTTTTGTTGTATTTTTTCCTCTCTGGTTCATCCATCGCTATGATGTTAATAATTGTCGTCTTCCCATATACCTAAATTCGTATATCGGGTTCGTTCTCGCGGACTTATTGCGTTTGTGATACATTATTGCCACGTCTTCCACCATAACCGTCGTCACTATTTTTTCGATTATCGTTGTATAATTTCTCGATTATTCTCGTATAATTCGTGCATTTGACAATCGGATCTACCAGTATTTCTTTATTTCATCATTTGGTAGCTTATATCTTATCTTTATTTGGTTCATCTTCCTTCATATCTCTTGTGCTCTCCTATTTGGCTATAATTCCTCCGTTCTTTCTTGTCAAATTCTCATGATGTCCGTGTCTCTTACACTTCTACAAATTTTCCATTTGAATCGGTCCTTGTTAGGATAATCTTTAATATATTTTTCTGCTATCATTGCTTGCTCCCGTCATTTTGTCTGGTTTTGCCTCATTATCTTTTGTCTCTCCTTTCTCTAATCCAGGTTTTATTTCTTTGGTATACAGTAATTTGGATTTTCTGCCATATTTCCGCTGTCGTTCCCTCGGTTTCATTTTGTTTATGTTACCACATTTTATCTTTGGCATATTAGAACATCCGCTAGGTGTATATCTCGCTTTATTTTTTCTTCCTTGGTAATAATAAAGGTTTATTTTTATAACTGGGTCCTAGCTTTTTCAACTACCCAATCATACAGCTCGTTTTGTGCTTTCGCCTCTTGTGGCTATTATCTGTCTTGGTTATCTCTGAAAATCAATAATACCTGATACTCTTCTCTATCATATCTTCAGATTCTCTGTACTTTTTTATCAATATCTTTCCATGGTGCCGTAAATGTACCATTAATCTTGTTTGATATCCTTTCGCAATAATTCATTATCTGGCTGTAATGCGGTTTGTATCTCTGAGGTTTTAAAGACATTTGTTTCGATCTACTCTTCTACAATCTCGTCGATTTCTTTTAATATCTCGGTTTCATCTTCTCTTGGCTCGTTCGTTTCCATTTCCTCTAATTCGATTTTGATTCATTGTAATGGTTTAATTTTCCTCGCATGACTGAAATATTTCTCCACCCACTGCTTATTTCACTTTCATCTTCGTCTGTTTGATCGTCTGGTATTTGTCTTAGCATATTGATTTGTGGTTGTTTCCTCCTCTTTCATTATCTTTGTGGCCCTTTTTGTTTGGAACCATATCTCTTTATTCTATTCTCAATTTGAGCTTCACTCCACAGTGTTTTCTTTTCTGATTCTTGTTTCTATTTTTTGTAGCAGTATCCTCTGGATTCGTTTTTTGCTATTATTGGCTCTGATATCTTTTCTTTTCTTGTGACGTGATGCTTCTTGCTCATCTTTTGTAGTTCTAATTTGGTCCTCCATTTCTGAGATGCACTTTCTTTGCCAGCAACTCTATTCTTTGGTCTAGTGCTTGTTCTTTGTTCTAGATGTTTTAACGCTCCCGTCTATTTTTAATATTAGTGCCTTCTTCTAAGTTCCGCTTCCTCTTGTTTCAGGATGCTTCTTTTTCTTTAAATTGATCCCTCTTGTTCTAAAGCTTCTTCTTGCTTATTTTCTCGAGTGTACTCTCTATGTTTGTGTCATAATTTCGTTTCGAGTTCGTCTATCTCGTACAATCAATGTTCCTTGTTTTTGTCCTCCCATTATCATCATCTCTGCTTGTTAATCTCTTGGGTTTCCGATTCTCCGGTTTCTCCGTTGTCGTCTCTTTTAATTGTCGCCGTCTTTGTTTTTCCTCCTCTGCAAATTCTTTGATGGCCTCTATTTCTCCATGTACTCCAATCAACTGTTTTCTCGTTTATCAGTTATCATATTTCTCCCCCTTCGTTCTCAACACACTGCCGAAGTGTGAAATTCATATGGAATTTCCATTCTCATCATATTAAATTCTTTTCGGGTTTGTTTTCGATTTTCCCCATCTTTGCTGATTCCTAGCTTCTCTGTTTGTAGTCTTGCCATTCAGCTTTTGTTGCTCTTGATATTCTCTTAGTTCTCAGCTCTTGAATCTCTTCATGTTTCTCATTACGTTGATTCGTTGTTGTTGTATATTGTGGGCATCTGTTGCATCCATCTCTTTTAATTCCATGGGCATTCGTTGTAGTGTTTCTGTAGCATGTCTATTTTGCATCACGTTAATTTGTGGATTTCCCATAGAGTTGTTTAGCCTTGATTGGTTTGGTTCTCTTCTTATATTACAATTGCCCTTGCGAGGTGTCCTTGTTTGACCCACAATTGTAACATGCTTTGCTATTAGGTTGTCTACATATTTTTTTCAATATGCCCTCGTTACCACATATCTGGCAGTTTGTAATTTCGGAAACAATTCTCTGACCGATGTCCTATTCTTTGAACATGTGGAGCATTTTCCATTTGCATTTGGATTTTCCTGAAATTATTATTATAACTTAACTTGTTATTACCTTATCTTCGGATTTCTCGTTACTTGGTGGCCTTAAACATCTGCTGTGCTCTGGAATGAATTGATTCATAGCTGGATTGGTATGTTGTTTTGATGTTGCATTGACTGTTGATGTTGTTGTTCTGTGGCCAAGAACTGCCACTTTGAATATCCCAGTCCAGATGGGCTTCACATCTGTTGCGATTGCTACTGCTTTATCTTACGTTTCTGGTGCCAAGCATCCAAGGTGGCTCGTTATGTCTTCTCTTTTGATTCCTCTTATGAAGACGTCTACCATTTTGTCTTCGGGGCAAGTCCTACTTCCCGAAGGCTTCTTACACAATCTTTAATTCACAATGCGTACACTGCATTTGATTCATCTCCGTCTTTGTTTTCGATGTAAAGATCCAATATCTTCCTATTTTCCCTTTTTCTCTATTCCGAATATCTTTATTAAGAACTCTTTAATCTCTGTCCACGTGTCAATTTCGTTGCGTCTCTCGCTTCTTCTACGAATACATCTTGTGCGCTTCCTTTCAAGTATAAAGGCAGTCGCTCTTTTACTTTTGATCTGTCCAGTGACAGATATTTTTATACACTTCAATTCCTTTTATAAATGTATCCAATTTGTGAGACCTACCGTCGAACGGTTCTCCTCTAAACTTTCTCTGATTCTTCCTACTATTGCATTGTTTGTTATTTATCATCATGTTTAGGATCCGAGTTGAAGTCGTGTTGGAATTTATGGAATTGCCATGTTTGAGTTAATGTTTAAGTTTTTTAATCTCTCTTCCTCGTTCTCTGCTTCTATTATGGCAACCGTTTCTATATCGTTTATTTCGTTTTCTTCGCTACTGTTAAATTCAACGTCGGTTAATCCACTATCTGTGCCGGTTCCTGTCGCTGCTGTAATTGGATACTCCGGTTTTGGCACTCTACCGTTGCGAACTTTTTTCTTTTTCTTCGTTTTAATAAACTTTTTTCTCTATTTCTTGGCTTTTGCTTCTCGTAATGGTTGCTGTACTATCAATGTTTACGGTTATTCGTTTTACTTGACTGGTTTCTCTTCTCTGCTTTGGTTGCTTTGAAACTTCTGGTTGCTTGTCTGCTTGTAACTAACTCTGACGGTTATTCCAAATTCTTTTCTGCTCGTTTATTCAAGTTTCTCTGTTATCACTTTGCTTTGTCGTTTGCTCTGAAAATATTTTCTCATTTGCTTTGCTTTGCAATTGACTTGGATTGCTTTGTTTGACTATCGATTCCTAAAATAAATAACACTCCAATATTCTATACTCCTATACTAATTTCTCCTCCATTTACCATACTATATAATGTTATCATCCCTTGTTCGCATTTATCGTGGTGGTCTTCTTTATCCGACTCACCCCCCTCATATTTTAAGTCTATTTTTAATTATCTAATACCTCGTAATAATTATCTATATAATCCTCGTATCAATTATCTATATAGTCTTATCAGTTATCTAATAGTCGTATCAATTATCTATATCATACTCAGCCTCCAATTGATCCTAGAATCTATATTATCTCTTTAATTAAATTCTGGCATGAGATCTGTTCCAATTTACAATCTGCGCTTCAACTCTGATAACTGCTAATACGTATTGATTTTTACATTTTTATAGTTCGATTATTACCAGCATTTCACCCGACCATCACCTGCTACTCGATCTTGCTGGCAGGGTTAACACAAATCCATGTTAGCTTCTTCTATACATGGCCAGCATCTTCCTGTATTTATCCATTTTATTGCTAGAGATGTGCTCCCGTAATCAAATCATTGCTTTTATTTCTACCATTTATTTCTAATTGGGTACGTTAATGTTGTCCAGCTAATGTTTGCAAACATGTATCGTTCGAGTTTTGGGTTCTTGAATCCACACTTCTCGATTCTTTGCTGGTCTTGGTACTTAAGTCCCCTGCCCAATTTGGTTCGTATGGTACTGGATCAATATTTCCGTAATGTTGTTGATCTGGTGTCGGTCGTGCTTTCTACTGGCATGTTTTCTCTCTAACTGATGAATGCTGCTTTTCTTAGAACATTCATATACTGGTGGTGGATGATTCGAATGTCCCATGTCTTCTTTCGATTTTCCCCCATTGTTTGAGTTTGCTCTTGAGTTAGCAATCTGTGTGGTTCCCCTTGGTTTTCCGTCAATTGTTCGCTGTATCGCTGCGTCATCTTTGAAGTTCTCCATCGTCTCCGAAATATTGCTGCGGTTCTTCTGTCGCTCATTCTGGTTTCTCGGCTTCAGTCCTCATTTTGCTTTGAATTTCGTCCGACTTCTTCATCAAGTACCGTTCATTTTCGTCAGAATCCCTAACTAATTCTTTTTTCTTGTGAATGATCTTTGAGTGTCATGTAAATACCATGGTTTTTTTGCTATAAAAATGGAAAGAATCCAATTGCATTCTTCCAGTTTGATTTTTTCTCTCTCCTTTTGAGATATCGAAAACATGCTAACATATTTGTGTTATGATTAACTCTTACGATTTTGAATCGATAAGGATTATCCCTAAAATTCCTGCTACATTTGTCCGAAGATTAAGAATCTTCCCCACATGCTTCAATACATATTTGCTGTATGCGTTTGAAAATGATCCCGAGGCGATAGTAACAACTCTAGTAAGTATGGGTTTCATCTCCATAGTTGTAACTCCCGTTATAGTTACAATGTTGGATAATATTGCTTGCCTTTGTGCTGGGAATAATGATGTTCTCTGGCTCGTTCCAAGTCCTTTTGTTGGGTATATTCCACTCGTGATATATCAAACTGGTTTGAATATTACTGCTTCGAGCTAGGCCAATTCTGTTAAGTCAAATATTTTGGTGTGCTACAATACTCGGTTGGAAATTGTAACCAATCTTCCATAATCTTATTTTCAATAACGGGTCCATATACATTACTGCAACTGAACATATTAGTACGAATTTTTCGGAATTTATCAGCCTTGTTACTGTCTGAGCGAATCTGAATTTTTCCTTTATGCATTATTTCTAATTTCAATTCTTATGCATTTAATCCTTGGAATCTGTTGAATTCTTGCAGCTTTGCGATTGTTCTTTCGCATTGTATCGTATACATAACGGTCTCCAACGATTCTTCCGAAATATCCTTCTTGAGTGGTAATAACGGAAGGTTGCGTTATCCGATTTGTGATTGCCATTGCTAACTTGTTTTTAATATTTCTCTGTTCAAAGAACAATCATTTTAACTAAATCGCTAGATATTTTTCTCTGTTGAAGCCAATTCTTATGATATAAGAATCCATCTTGTTATTTATATAGAGATATAGTTACATCTTTGGGGTCTATTTAGCGCTTATTGCGTTGGTATTGCTGTTTTGATAAGAAATCCTTTGTAATTTGTGCTAGCTACATTTCGTCGCATTTGCTCACCATTCGTCCTTTATAATAAATCCTCATTCCGATTGTAGTATAAAGTGATATTACTACCGTTGGTGTGACCTCTGATCGAATAGTGTGTGGTAGATTCGTTGGTTTTTCCGATCTCCGGTTTCTCCGAATTTCATCTAATGCACTTTTTTGCCGTGCTAGTTTCAGTTTCTCTGTGCACTTGTACCTTGTACTTCATACATATTGCCTTTTTCAGTAGTGAGTCTAAAGCATAGTTCTGGTTATCGGCGTGATATACAATCGTTGACATTCCCGTATTGCAATACTCTATCTGTTGCTAAACATTGAGGGACTTTCAATGCTGCGGTGTACTGGATATTCCTTGGTTATTTTTCAACTTTACTGATAACTTTCAATCACTACTACCCTTTGACTAGTTGATTCAATGGGTGTACTCTCCTCCTTGACACCTATCCGTCCCCGCCGTATTACTCCCGCAGCGCTTACTCGGAGTAAGTTTATTTTTTCTTTCCTCGCTGCTACATTCACTCGTCCCAGCTATTCGAAAGCGTCCTGTCGTGAAATCTTCCTCACATTCGTTTCCGCGTACACTGAAACTTACTGTTTTTCCGTTCGCCTTCTATAATGTTGAGTGTGATGATGTCCGCAATGGAAATAGCTACAATTCCGCGTTATGAACAATCCTTTATTTCCGTTTTTAATGAATCTACTTCTTGGTATATTGTACCGACATACTGCGGTTGCCAAGTGTCTGTATCTACCGGGATTGCCTGCTTTGCACTCTTCGTTTCTTTTAATGAGTATTTGTCACCAATTTTTATATTATCACAATCATATACCTACAAACGGGTTCTACTCCTTTCACGCACATCATCATATGCATATTGTAGTGAATTATCGATTCATCCTTTTCTAGCTGTTTTTGAATCCTTTGCATTTAATCGTTGTTCGAATTCCGTTAATCAAACCTTTTAACTTCGCTTGCAAATCATCTCGGTTTGGATCAACTCTTTACTTACCAAATTTAATAAAAGCTGCCATCCTCCCTTGAGTAGAGGAATGGTTCAATTACTTTTCCTGATAAATGTCTGTTATGCGAAATCAATATCCGTTTTGGATTGTATCTTGGAGTTCGCTTTCTGTATTATCAACTATCGTATTGTACATCAGATAGGCCATTTCCTACCAAATATTCTGTTTGGGTCATTAGATCGTTTTCGTTACGTGATTTATTATGCACAATAATTCCTCTGGATCTTTGGTTGTAGTTCGTACTTTATTATCCATTATTTTATTTATTATTGGTTTATTGCTGCCCAAAGCTGCTTCGCTTCTGCTAACCGATATTATTGAGTTTTAATTTCTCTTATTTCTGGATTTGCTAATCCAGCCATATCAGTTATTAGTCTGTTTGATCCACGTTGCTCCTTGTTCCTCGGCCTTCAGTTTTTCCCTGTAACTGCTCGTTCTTGCTGAGCTTGTTTGTTTTTCGTTGTCAGTTGGTCCCATCTGCATCTGTTCTTTAGTTTTCTTCTGGAGCTGTTTATCAATTTTTGGTCGTCCTCTGGATTTCTTTCCATATGCTGTACCCGTCTTTTGTTTAGGTTGCTCATCTAACCGTTCTCCTAGAGTGTAGCTCCTCGTTCCTTATCCAATTACCCATCGTCCTACTGCGAGCTTCGGCGTCTTTCTTTTTTCTTTTTATTTTCCTCTTCCGGTATCTGGCTCTATAATTTCTACTGGTTTTGTCTCTACCAATACTAGCTCGTTGTTCATCTGTTATCATATCGTCTTCGTTTTCTGTCATGAAGCAAATTCTTGATTCCGGTATTCTCCTGGTTTTTTCCTTCATCCACAATATCATTTAGATCATTTAGTATCTCTCATCTCCTGTGTAATGACGATTAACTTCAATCTGCGCATGGTGGAATTTCTTCTGCGTATTTAGACTTTCCTGTCGTCCTATTGGCGTTTTCGTTTTGATTTCTCTTTGTTGAGTTCTCTACCCGCGATCTTTGCTACCGTAATATATTGATTAATCCCATTGCATTTGCGTAAACTCCAATTTCAAGATCGTCCTCTAATGATCGTCCTTCGTATTGTAAATGAATGGCGGTTCATATGGTAATTCTTTTTCACTCACTCACTTTGGGCAGTGATATAAAAATTCTCTTTCGATTGGTTCGAAATCTGGCGTCAAATTTTAAACTAATACTTCCTATCGTTTCGGCTGCCCATTCGGTAAATGTTCATTTTCGGAATAATTTCTCGTAAATTGCCTCTGGTACCAGCGCTACATTCTCCGATATTCCTTCTATTTCCTTTACAATATTCGCAGGTTCTCTACTCTCGTACAAGAATCGATTATCCATTTTGCTAAATCTGTACAGTTTCGTCTTTTGATTCCTTCTCCGGTTTCAATATCGCTGTAATCACCTCTACATTTTGCGTTTCCGTTAATCTTGTTAATCCACCTATCCCTCCCACAGGATCATCTATATCTTGTGGGCAAGTATTTTGTTCCTGGTATTCGGTTTCTCGAGTACACTGATTCCCGGTCTCGCTTGTTTTGTGATTCGCATTTCATTTTCTCGTTCTGTTTCTACTTCGATCGTGATGTATAGTCGTATCAATATTTTACGAATGAAGGTGTAACGTATTTTTTTCAATAGAAATGTGGTACTTCTCCCTGCACATTTTCAGTGAATCTTGGCTTCTGACTTACTTCAATTGATCTTGGTCTACTCCCATTTTCGCTGTGTCGGCTCTTTCATTTTCGGGTTTAGCGATTGAGATTGTGGACTTTTTTCGATAAATGCCATTCTAGCTTTCCGTCATACTGCCTCGTGCCAATAGAAAATAACTGATAGGTGTGTTCCTTTTCCACTCCCTCTCCGTTTGTACACTCTCAATTTTCATCCGATATCCTCCGATCTCTGTATAGAATTGATGGCTTGATAATAACCGATGATTTTCTCTTCTTCCAGCCGATTTTACTTTTCATCATCCACCATTCCATGTGTATGGGGCTAGTCGAGCTTTGTCGTTTATTCCTACGTCTTCTTCTGGTTGCCGATCCATTTCGTTTAGCATTCTCTGTAGAGAAATTTTTTCGTATGGTTCATCTTCAGATAGTTCCAAAGTTGTTTCATTAGCTGGCATCTTCTGGCGCTTCATCCTGGTCATGTATTTTCTCCACTTTGGTTCGGTTCTCTCCATTTCCATTCCACTCTTGCTTTCATCATACACCTTATTTCGCAGGTGTGACGGCACGCGAATCATCTATGGTTTGTAAATTTTGTACATACAACTTTCGCATCTTTGTTCTCCATAACATGGTAGAGGTTAATATTTGGTCCATCTTTACTTTGCCATTGTCCTCTGAAATTCCCTTGGATTGTTGTCCTTTTTGTGGTTTTTTCTCCCTGTTCATAAACACGCTATGATGTTAATAATTTGTCCGTCTTCCCATATACCTAAATCGTATATCGGGGTTCGTTCCTCGCGGACTTATTGCCGTTTGTTGATACAGTTATGCCACGTTATTAACACCCATACGTCGTCACTATTTTCGATTATCGGTTTGTATAATTTCTCGATTTATTCGTCAGGTAGATTCTGCATTTTGACACAAATCCGGGATCTACCAGTATTTCTTTTATTTTCATCATTTGGCTAGCTTATTCCTTACTTTATTGGATATCACTCCTCTCATAATTCTTCTTTGGTGCTTCTCCATATTTGGCTATCAACTCATCTTTTCTCGTTGCAAATCTCATAATGTCTGTGCTCGTACGCTTCTACAAATTTTCATTGAGATCGGTCTAGTTAACGATAATCGTTAATTAATTTTCTAGCCTGAATCTATTGCTTTGCCTCCGTCATTAGGTCTGGTTTTGCTCATTATCTTTTGTCTCTCTTTCTCTAATCCAGGTTTTATTTCTTTGGTATACAGTATTTGGATTTTCTGCCATATTTCCGCTGTCGTTTCCTCGGTTTCATTTTTGTTTAATGTTACCACATTTATTCCTTTTGGCCATATTAGAACATCCGCTAGGTGTATATCTCGCTTTATTTTTCTTCCTTGGTAATATAAAGGTTTATTTTTATAACTGGGTCCTAGCTTTTTCACTACCCAATCATACAGCTCGTTTGTGCTTTCGCCTCTTGTGGC
Source organism: Schmidtea mediterranea (assembly GCA_022537955.1). Lineage (NCBI taxonomy): Eukaryota > Metazoa > Platyhelminthes > Tricladida > Dugesiidae > Schmidtea > Schmidtea mediterranea. Next base: position 247,640,720 of record CM039680.1, on the reverse strand, counting down.
TATTATCTGTCTTGGTATCTCTGGAAAATCAATAATTACCTGATACTCTTCTCTATCATATTCTTTCAGATTCTCTTGGTACTTTTTTATCATATCTTTCCATGGTGCCGTAAATGTACCATTATCTTGTTGATATCCTTTCGCAATTAATTTCATTATTCTGCTGTATGCGGTTGTATCTCTGAGGTTTAAGAACATTTGGTTTCGATCTACTTCTTCTACAATCTCGTCGATTTCTTTTAATATCTCGGTTTCATCTTCTCTTGGCTCGTTCGTTTCCATTTCCTCTAATTCGGATTTTGATTCATCTTTGTATGGTTTATTTTCCTCGCATGACTGAAATATTTCTCCACCCAGACTGCTTATTTCACTTTCATCTTCGTCTGTTTGATCGTCTGGTATTTGTCTTAGCATATTGATTTGTGGTTGTTCCCTCCTCTTTCATTATCTTTGTTGGCCCTTTTGTTTGGAACCATATCTCTTTTATTCTATTCTCAATTTGAGCTTCACTCCACGTGGGTTTTTCTTTTCTGATTCTTGTTTCTATTTTTTGTAGCAGTATCCTCTGGATTCGGTTTTTTGCTATTATTGGCTCTGATATCTTTTCTTTTCCTTGTGACGTTGATGCTTCTTGCTCATCTTTTTGTAGTTCTAATTTTGGCTCCTCCATTTCTTGAGATAGCACTTTCTTTGCCAGCACTTCTATTCTTTGGTCTAGTGCTTGTTCTTGTTCTAGATGTTTTAACGCTCCGTCTATTTTTAATATTAGTGCCTTCTTTCTAAGTTCCGCTTTCTCTTGTTTCAGGATTGCTTCTTTTTCTTTTAATTGATCCTCCTCTTGTTCTAAAGCTTCTTCTTGCTTTATTTTCTCGAGTGTACTCTCTATTGTTTGTGTCATAATTTCGTTTTCGAGTTCGTCTATCTCGTACATCAATGTTTCCTTGTTTTGATCCTCCATTATCATCATCTCTGCTTGTTTAATCTCTTGGGTTTCCGATTTCTCCGGTTTCTCCGTTGTCGTCTCTTTTAATTGTCGCCGTCTTTGTTTTTTCCTCCTCTGCAAATTCTTTGATGGCCTCTATTTTCTCCATCGTACTCAATTCAACTGTTTTCTCGTTATCAGTTATCATATTTCCTCCCCCTTCGTTCTCAACACACTGCTCCGCAGTGTGAATTTCATCTGGAATTTCCATTCTCATCATATTAATTCTTTTCGGGGTTTGTTTTCGATTTTCCCATCTTTGCTGGATTTCCTGAGCTTCTTCTGTTTGTAGTCTTTGCCATTCAGCTTGTTGTTGCTCTTGATATTCTCTAGTTCTCAGCTCTTGAATCTCTTCATTGTTTCTCATTACGTTGATTCGTTGTTGTTGTATATTGGTGGGCATCTGTTGCATCATCTCTTTTAATTCCATGGGCATTCGTTGTAGTGTTTCTCGTAGCATGTCTATTTCTTGCATCACGTTAATTTGTGGATTTCCCATAGAGTTGTTTAGCCTTGATTGGTTTGGTTCTCTTCTTATGTTACATTGCCTTGCGAGGTGTCCTTGTTGACCACAATTGTAACATGCTTTGCTATTAGGTTGTCTACATATTTTTTCAGTATGCCCTCGTTTACCACATATCTGGCAGTTGTAATTTCGGAAACAATTCTCTGACCGATGTCCTATTCTTTGACATGTGGAGCATTTTTCATTTGCATTTGGATTGTTCCTGAAATTATTATTATAACTTACTTGGTTATTACCTTTATCTTCCGGATTTCTCGTTACTGGTGGCTTAAACATCTGCTGTGCTCTTGGAATGAATTGATTCATAGCTGGATTGGTATTGTTGTTTTGATTGTTGGCATTGACTGTTGATGTTGTTGGTTCTGTGGCCAAGACTGCCACTTGATATCCCAGTCCCAGATGGGCTTCACATCTGTTTGCGATTGCTACTGCTTTATCTAACGTTTCTGGTGCCAAGCATCCAAGGTTGGCTCGTATGTCTTCTCTTTTGATTCCTCTTATGAAGACGTCTACCATTTTGTCTTCGGGCAAGTCTACTTCTCCGAAGGCTTCTTTACACAATTTCTTTAATTCACATGCGTACACTGCATTTGATTCATCTCGTCTTTGTTTTCGATGTAGGAAGTCTAATATCTTCCTATTTCCCTTTTTCTCTATTCCGAATATCTTTATTAAGAACTCTTTAATCTCTGTCCACGTTGTCAATTTCGTTGCGTCTCTCGCTTCTTCTACGAATACATCTTGTGCGCTTCCTTTCAAGTATAAAGGCAGTCGCTCTTTTACCTTTTGATCTGTCCAGTGACAGATATTTTTATACACTTCAAATTCCTTTATAAATGTATCCAATTTGTTGAGACTACCGTCGAACGGTTCTCCTCTAAACTTTTCTCTGAATTCTCCTACTATTGCATTGTTGTTATTTATCATCATGTTAGGATCCGGAGTTGAAGTCGTGTTGGAATTTATGGAATTTGCCATGTTTGAGTTAATGTTTAAGTTTTTTAATCTCTCTTCCTCGTTCTCTGCTTCTATTATTGGCAACCGGTTTTCTATATCGTTTATTTCGTTTTCTTCGCTACTGTTAAATTCAACGTCGGTTAATCCACTATCTGTGCCGGTTCCTGTCGCTGCTGTAATTGATACTCCGGTTTTGGCACTTCTACCGTTGCGAACTTTTTTCTTTTCTTCCGTTTTTAATAAACTTTTTTCTCTATTCTCTTGGCTTTTGCTTCTCGTATGGTTGCTGATACTATCAATGTTTACGGTTATTCGTTTACTTGACTGGTTTCTCTTCTCTTGCTTTGGTTGCTTTGAAACTTCTGGTTGCTTGTCTGCTTGTAACTACTCTGACGGTTATTCCAAATTCTTTTCTGCTCGTTTATTCAAGTTTCTCTGTTATCACTTTGCTTTGTCGTTTGCTCTGAAATATTTTCTCATTTGCTTTGCTTTGCACTTGACTTGGATTGCTTTGTTTGACTATCGATTCCTAAAATAAATAACACTCCAATATTCTATACTCTATACTAATTTCTCCTCCATTTACCATACTATATATGTTATCATCCCTTGTTCGCATTTATCGTGGTGGTCTTCTTTATCCGACTCACCCCCCTCATTTTAAGTCTATTTTTAATTATCTATACCTCGTAATAATTATCTATTAATCTCGTATCAATTATCTATATAGTCTTATCAGTTATCTATATAGTCGTATCAATTATCTATATCATAATATCAATAATCATCATACTCATACTTTCATTCATTCCATTAATTGTTTTTCCTATGTCCCCCAAAAAATTCATTTACTTAATCCTCAATCGCTGGCGCTCTATGCCCTCTATGATTTCCGTTGGCTCTTCGGCCTTCGGCTTTAACTCTTTTACTGGTCATCTGTGACCTTAATATCTATTCATAATCATATTTCATCCTTACTCATATCATATCTTATCTGGCACTCTATGGCCTCTAATATCTAATCATAATCATCCGGCACCCTATGGCCTCTAGTATCTGATCATAATCATCCGGCACTCTATAGCCTCTAGTATCTGATCATAATCATCCGGCACTCTATAGCCTCTAGTATCTGATCATAATCATCCGGCACTCTATAGCCTCTAGTATCTGATCATAATCATCCGGCACTCTATAGCCTCTAGTATCTGATCATAATCATCCGGCACTCTATAGCCTCTAGTATCTGATCATAATCATCCGGCACTCTATGGCCTCTAGTATCTGATCATAATCATCCGGCACTCTATTCATCTTATTTTTTCTCATTGCTTCACCGGACTTGAGCTCATCAGTGACTTTTGGGTATGTTTGAGGCCTCACACTGACTCTCAAGCCATGGCGTCTTTTGGCCGCGCATTCTTCCGTTTACGCTTTACTCACCGCCATTCGGATATTTGGTACTCGGTGTGGGATCCGGGTTATTGTACCAAACTCCTCGCTGGGCAATAAAAAAACATTCCCTCGGTACTCGGTGTGGGATCCGGGTTGTGTACCTCGAAGAATATAAAAGTATGGAAATGCCTAGACGTTCAATCAAGTTCCAAAAGCGGTTTACTTGATTTCCCGAATAGTGAAAAGAAAAGGAAGCGATTAAAAGTGGGAGCGGAAAATAAACTATCAAATCTCTGCCCGCTCCTTCCATCAGATTTCTCGGCTCCATTCAGCCGCTCTCATCTGGCTTTAGTAGGACATTTTGAGTATGAACCATTTACCGGTTAGTTCACATCTCACCTACCGTTTGGCCCGATACTCGGTGTGGGATCCGGGTTGTTGTATCGAGTTCCTCCCAGCTGAAAAAAGAATCGTTCGATACTCGGTGTGTGATCCGGGTTTTTGTATCGAACGGCTCAGCGCCATCAGTCCCTTGGCTGATAACAACCTGAACACGACAGTCCGTAGCTGTCCTCTGGTGCCTCACCACCAGCTAGGGAAAAAAGAAGTCATCTCTAGGTACCTTTAATCAAAACTATTAATTCTGTTCCGTGTACACTCTTTCTCTCACCTCTCGGTCTATCTCTTCACTCCCCCCTTCAAAATTTGTGGTAATCGCATCAGCAAGCTCCCCAAAAGAGGTGATCAATCTCTCGCCGGTTACTTGCTGACATACGCGACTTGGCCTACCAGTTCCTTTCTCAGTAGGGTTGATCAGGGTTTCCCTTGGGTGAGCGTACTATCATTAGATAGCTCAGGTTAACCATTTTTCCTCGTCCTATCTCAATATAATATCAATAAATATAATATCAATAAAACAAAAAGAAGCATACACTAGGAAACTCGGTTGTCGAAATTTTTCCGTCCAATATTTTGTGTCTCTGTGCGTGTGTTTTAATTATTTCCCTAATTCGGCTTTCATGTTTTTGGTCTATTACCTTTATTTATCGTTGTCGGGTGGTTTTATTATTTACAAACATTGCATATTTCTTTTATATTCGTCTTATCATCTAATAATAATTCAAGTAATGCATAATACACATTTATTTCATTTCATCATAACAATTCATGGAAAGTAAACCGTTAGTCTTTCCTTTATCTTTCGCTGGCATAACATACAGTGCGACTCTTGTGCGCATCCATGACAATAACTCAGGTGTCCGCAAGGTATCACCATTACTCGTGCTTCCTCTGTTTTGCACGCATAACATTCTGCATAAGCCTTAGTTTGCTCTTTCATTGTTGTTGCAATCTCGTCTTCAATGTTTTTGACTTTTTCCATTAACTTGTTCCAGCTTTTCCCAAATTTGGTTATCTCTAATCTCATAGATAGAATTTCATATATTCTTTCAGTTGTTACGTCTTTATCAATATCGATCAATTTTATTAATATGCAATGTTCATCGGAGTACAGGTTTGAAATCGTTGATATATCCTCTTTAGCTCGTTTAATTAATTTTTGTTTGTTGATTAGTTCCTCTAGGTTATCGTTTTCGATGTTTAGGATACCCTTTAGTTTTTCTATAATTTTGGTTGGTTCCATCTAAAATTATTAAATCTCTTTTAATTACCCTTTAAATTTATTTAAATACTAATTAACTAACTTCATTCAATTTTTAGTCTTTTAATATATTTTGCTTCATTTTATCAACTACTATTTTAATCATTACTCGTTGTAATTTATTCCATTATCGTTGACTTCCTCTACTTAATTCTATTGCTTTCCCCCGTAGTTTATCGTTATTCCCTTACTTACCCCATTTCATTTTATCCCGCATTTTGCCCTTTAATTATGTGTTGTTTGCTCATGCGTCTTGTGAGTGTCGTTGGTATCTTACAAGGGTGTTGTGTCGTCGAGTATTGGTGGATGTTGAATGCTTTGACGTTGGTATCTATATAACTTTAACATAATTTCATGTCAGTTTGTTTGCTTGGGTTCTTGTACAAGAAGATCATTCAATCCCGGCTGAGGGTGTACTGACAAAATTCTCTGTTGTTTCTTAACTTGATTGTTTTGGGTCTTTCCAAATAACAAAGCTTCAATCCCGGCTGAGGGTGTACTGACAGAATTCTCTGTTGTTTCTTAACTTGATTGTTCTGGTCTTTCCAAATAACAAAGCTTCAATCCCGGCTGAGCCCCCAAATTTGTATGGTGGGTTACAGGGTTTCGTTATCTGCTTATCCTCATGGTGACCCTGGTAACGCCATACAAAATGATACTGATCGCCACTTGGCACCCGTTGCTAGGCAACGTTGGTAATGTGTTCAAGTGGTGGATTGCCCGCAAAAATTGAGTACCATGTGCTAGTACTGTAGTTGCTCGGACAATCCTCGGGTTCACGAGCTGTCGATAGAAGACCTGTGCTCGCTTTGCTCTGTCCCTCGTAACTATACAGGATTAGTTCTTAATTGACTGTGGAAAACCGAGACGTAATAAGGTTACTTGTGACAATACTGACATGCAATTTCAAAGAAACGACTCAACTAAAGCTAAAACTACTCTATTTGAATCAATCACATGTGGACTATCTACTGTTTGACGTTTTGGAGTTGCGTTGCTCGACGTCGGGCACGTTCCTTACGTCCCGGTCGACGATTGTGTGCTGGAGTGATGGATTGTTCCGTTACTTGGGTGCTCTTCTGTGGTATCTGGGATGGGGCGAAGATGAGCGGATAAGTGACCGCTTCACCTTCCCGGCATACCGCTAGGGCGACTTCGAGTCCCCGAATTTGAGTGCGCAGGCTCTGATTGAGCTGCCGCTCCTCTATCCATCCTTTCTGTGCCGCCGTGAGTCGGTGGTATACAGCTCTCATTTTTGTTGGATCAACCCAGGTTGCTTTTAACTGTTGAGTCTCTCGAGTTAATTGAAGGATTTGGGCGAGTAACTCTGCGTTCGATTGTCTTGCCCGTTCCAGTTCCGCTTGTAGAAGTTGTAGGGATGACATTACTATAATAGAAGAGAGCATTTAAATCCTTTATTGCCTTCATTAAATCAAAGTTTTATTATTTAGTTAAACAAATTGTATGAAGCTAATTTATCTATGAGATCAAATAACGAACGAGAAAAAAGAACACTTAATATTTAAATCAATTTCTACAACACTTCGTCATTACTATAGTTCTTCTTCAGGGAATTCTCTCTCTAAACTCCTCTTCAGTGCCGCCACCGTATAGGGCCGTCGGGTATCGCGGACTGGGTGAGGTGGGTATGCCTCCGCGATGAACCCGGCGCGGATGTCCTCCTCCACGTTCGTGAGGTACATCCGGGCTTTGACCACATTGAGGTCCACTTGCTCTTGTACTCTTTCCCAGAAGGTGAGGAGATTTCTGGCGTGATCATATATTTCTTCGGCCGGGTATTGTTGTCCGGCGAGTCCACAGGGATCGGATTCGAGACCCAACAGTCGCCAAGTAGTCGGGTGTGACCACCGGGGTGGAAGTTGTTCGGTAGTCGCGGCAACTTTTGGTACCTCTCCTGGGTGTGGTTCCTCTGCTACTTGAATGGTAATTTGGTCGATAGGCATATCTAAATTGTTATCGTTATCAAATTCGATTAAGTCGTCTGCTTATAATAATACTAGACTAAACGTTGACTATGTTATTGCTCTTAGACCGATTAAACTCTACTAGTTTGGTTATTATTGCAACTTTTCACGAAACGACTAGGGTTATTTATCTGTGCGTTCCTGGTGTGATGTATTCTGTCGGCTAGCTTTTCTCACGGCACTCCCATATATCTCTTGTTGATGATAGTAATAATTAGAACATGTTAAGTAATATTCTGGTGTTATGCAAATGGGTAAGTCGAAAACCCACGATCTATCAGGCATTAACGTTTGTTAAGTTAGGATTTGTCTAGTGGATGGGATTACTACTAATTAAGATTCATTTAAGATTTACTAAGTACTTAGTGATACTCTCTGTTAAAAATCGATTTCAAAACTCAAAGGATCCGCAATGTTATCAGATATTGAGGGTGATTTAAGGTTTACCAACTACCTACTGCTGTTTGAGATTAATTCTGAAATTTATTAAATATATAAAAGTTATCTTAACTAACATAAAGTTACAATTTACTAATATATAACATCGATATTGATTAAACTAATTCTAAAATTCGCTATTCTATGATGCTAATGTTTACTCGAAACAGAGTTAAAATTTACAGGTTGTACTTAATTTGATGATATTCAATTTAGTCACATCCTGTCAGAACGATGTTGGCGGAAACGTCAATCCCTCCGATCAAGCGGATGTTAAATTCATTCAAGGTAGGTTTCCGGTTTCCGGTTGATTCTCCCAAGTTAATTTAGTTATCGATCGGCTACTTCTATTATCGACTTAGTGCAATTTCCGGTTGTGGAGTGCGCGTAGACTTTCTAATGATGGAACTCCTTATCAAACATCACTTCGATATTCATCATTTGATATATTTATTCGTCTAAGTTGGACTATAACGGATTTTAAGCGCGTCGTAAGTTAATTTCTTGTGATTTTGTTGGTTTATTTATTAACTTTATAGTCGTTCGTTTGGTTTCTACGGGAAAATTATTGGATTATTCTCGGGTCTAAAACGGTGTCAGGATATTCGTCAGATATCAAGAAAATCTTTCTAAACTAAATGGCTATCATCAAGTTAAATCTAATACTATTTCGTTTCCTAATAAATTAATCTGTTCGCGTTTCTAATTCGGATCAGTTTCGATTTTATCCCTACCTTTCAACCATGGTGTTAATTTGGATTTTTGTCAATTTTTATTCAATAACGGATTGGTATTTATTTGTTGGTTCATTTATTTTAGTTCTTTTAATCACGATTTCTTTATTTTAATCAGACTTTATTTCGGTTTTGGTTAGTGAATAATATTTTATACCCAATTTTATTCTGAATTACTAAATTTCTAAGTAAGGAATTTATTTATTTTAATCCATCTAATATTAACAAATTAAATCAAAGTAAAAGTTCCGTTTATTACGCAATGAGTTTGAACTATGGATCAACTGTTATTTTGTTTTTATCGATCGTTTTCGACATTTAACCAAATGAGTACTTTATTTTTAATTCGTAATTTTCCCTTTTATTTAATCAATGAATAATTTTTAGCAATTAACTAAACGATTACTTTATAATAAATCTTTAATTCCTAACGTTTTTCCTTTTATTTAATCGATGAGGTTTTGGATTATTAATCAACAGATTATTTTATTTTTATCAATAGTTTTCAACATTTAACCAAATGATTACTTCGTTTTAATACATCTCCTTTGCTTTAATCAATGAAAGTTCGGATCTTTAATCAACAATTTATTTATTTTAATCAATAGTTTTCAGTATTTAATCCAATGATTACTTTGTTTTAATAATTTTCTCTTTATTTAATCAATGAAAATTTGGATTTTTAATCAACAAATTATTTTATTTTAATCAGTAGTTTTCAGTATTTAATCAAATGATTTCTTTATTTTTAATAATTTTTCTTTTATTTAATCAACGAAGATTTGGATTTTTAATCAACAAATTATTTTATTTTAATCAATAGTTTTCAGTATTTAATCAAATGATTTCTTTATTTTTAAATAATAAATATTTAATCCATTTTATTTCGCATATCAATAGTTTTAGGTATATCAACGATTTAATTTGTTTTATCCCCGTGTCCTTTCCCTTTAATAGGCCTTAGACGCATATTGTGTTCATATTATATTTATTGAGTGCCCACTGGACTACTCGGTGTGATGATTTTAAGCCGTATTAACATAATTTTAGGTCGATTTTACAGAATTGAGAAACGAGGAAGCAGCCAGAGACTTCTTCCTTATTTCTCGCTTCAGCTATAGGGGTAATATTGACGTTACGACCGCTGCGTTGCGCACGCTGAGTCCTCACGGGTACATATCATTGGCGATTTTCCACGCACTTACATGCCTCTGTACTATGTAGATTTTAATTACTTGCGTTGTGTGTCGGCTGTGGGCCGGAAAAATTTCGACATTAAAATTTATAAAAGCATATAAAATAAGTTAGATATATGTAGAACAATTTAAATATATTAATAATATTTATTAATTAGGACAAAATAACAGAATTACCCTTCATGACCATTCCAAAATTTTCATACAAAAACATAAATATCATAATAGAAAACATAATTGCCTCTCTCCCCACATCGCCGTCAAGCAGAGCTCTACAGAGATGCTATGAACGTGATGTGGAAAGAGGGCTCTGACATAAATATTTCTCACCTAGAATAATAACTGTAAATTCGAAATAGCTTCAAACAATTTTCAAAAATAGTTAAAACAAATTCTCGAAGTGGTTTTCAAATAGTTCTAAACTGGTTTGAAAAATGGTTTCAAAATGGTTTTAAGAACGATTCACAATTTTCAAAAATGGTTAAGTTAAATGTGAAAATGGATCAGTATTTATACCTATTTGTATGACGTGTGAAATTTGATGCAGTAAAACAAAATTCGACCTTGCTCTTTTCTAGCAAATTCTATTATTTAATTTTAATATTTTTTGATTTATTTTTATAATTTTTTATTTCGAATTTTTATTGAATTATTACTAATTCAAAATTTTCGATTTAAATTTCATTTTAATGAACTTTAATTGATTTTTTCAATTTCGTCGAATTTGTTGTGTTTTCTTGTTATATTTGTGTAAGTATCGTGCGAATCTTGGTGCATTTTGTTATTATTTTATTTTATTTTTATGTTTATTAATTTATATTTAATTCTTTTATTTCTCAGATTTTATATGGTTTAATTGGTGTTTTTCAGGTTTATTTTAAATTGCGTGTTGTATCTGCGTGTGTGTTTCTGATCCATTTAAACATTTTTCAAGGCCGCTTACGTTCTGGCCCAACAATATTTTGGCAAAAATCGAATCAGAATTAACAAGTGTAAAAGTTAGAACATCCAACCGAGAATATTAATAACTTTACTAATTGTATTGAAGTTAAATCAAATTGAATAACCTGTAAATTAGGAAATGAAATTGAAAGCCCTTATTAACAATAACATTCACATTAAATAAATGAATGAATTTCAAATTAGAACGTTAACTAAGAAAACTAGTAGCGACGATGTTTAAACTGTTACTGACTTATGAAATCCATAACTAAAGTTAGAATCTTTGGATAAAAATCCGATAATATGCACGTTTTAAGAATTTAAGGTTGATCTAAAACGAAAACGAAGTACCAAAGTGGAGCATTAATTTCCACGACGCTATTCTTAAGATCCGTAGTAGAATTTAGTGATAAATTGAGACCCTTGTAATGAGGATATAGAACAAAACGAAACCCTTCGTAAAATCATGATGATAGAGTTAACATAGTACTACGACATCAACAATTCAGTTAAGGGAACATATTATTTTTCCTCTACGATCACCGCGAAAGTATTGTGACTAACTAACGGGTCAAGTCATTACCTTAGAATATAAACAGCATGAGAAACTTAGAATTCCTTGAATACAAAACGAAATATGATGATAAAACACACTGTAAAATTTTGTGCGTAATTAAACCATGGAGTAGACACAACGATGACCACCGTAAGCGTAATTTACATCACATCATTGGAGACTCATTCGTGAGAAACGAGGCCTAGAGAAAAACTCCACAGTTGAATGACATCTTTAGTGAGTCCCCGCGGTTGAATGCTATCCGAATTCAATTCATCTGATCGTAATAACCAATCTTCCTAACGATAATACTTGACAACAATTAAAAGAAAAATTTCACTTACTAAATTTTGCCTTGCAGGGAATGAGCAGAAAAACAAGCCGTCCTGGTTACAGTAAATAGAAATTATAATAGATGAATAAAATATTTCTCTGTTGATCATCTACATAAACACAGATTAGATGTATCATAATGTGTACTAAATAGATCGTTGGTAACCACTCCATCCAATAAACTGTCCAACGTAAATATGGAAATATCAATAGGCCACGCGATTTGGAGTAGAAGAAATCGAAAAGGTCAATCAGACCTACATATAAAGTTCATCAGACCGAAAGAATTTACTGTGGCTAACTCACACGCGGTCTGCGGCGATATATAAATAACTACTCAAATTTTCCGATATGATTAATTATTATACCAATTCAACGCTACCCAAGGAATGCACAATCGAGACAGTCAAATTTACACAGCTTCGTCTTCCAGGAAGGATTACGACACACGACCAAGGAAAAAAGAACTAAGGAAAGAATCAGAAGAGAACAAGAGAGACAGACACAACGGTATAGTTGAAATTGTGTATTGAATATATTAACTAATGTAATTTTTCACGACGACTAAGGAACATGGAACAATTATGCCTAGAAAGAATCTCTTGACTATCCGAGATCTATCCACCGATTCGAATAGGAAACCGATAAGGAAATGAAATCATGTCAGCTTAACCTATGATGAATTTATTAGGATTAGAGATTATTGATATTGCATTGTTCAGAATTGTTATTTTTAATTAAATAATTCAAGTTGACTTGAAGTAAATGAAAATTTATGTTTGAAAGACGCATGTTCCCATAAACTTAGTGGAGATAGAGAGATTAGCCTATTTAGAGAAGCAATCAGTATAACCGCTTATCAAATTTCAACGTAAAGCACACTGAATAGCAACGTAACGCACTGCACAAGTTCTACCAGCGTCAAACGCCATATCACTAACTACAACCCCCGACAATCCACAAATCGCGACCAATTGTCTGCAGAGTATTAGTGTGATAGAAATTCTCTGACTTGCAGTTACAGTAACAACGTAACCTATCTTTACTCACCCATTGTATCAACCATCACAATTATATGCACTTTTATCCGACCAATAGAATGAGATCCTACGTTAGAGGCATCATATAAACACTTGAAAAAAGTATGTAGAATTATGTGTTTTTAAGTTTTATCTTACAGACGAATCTTGGATTGATGCGTCCAGGATCATAGTCCATTTTCCAGCATGATCCGCCACCAGATGCAGGCAGGCGATGTGGGACGCCGGATTTACGATTTCTCCTGCAAGGGAATCAAAAGAAGGGCGTCAGAACAATTACGAGGAAGCGACTTCCTTATGTAGCAATTAAGAAGGAACCAGGCCGACACCGCGCGGAATACATTCTGGCTCGCCTCGAAGAAAGACAGAGTCAAACTAATTGATAGGTGGCAATGGCAAGGCGACACCTGGCCAGAATCAATGAAGATATCAGGACTGGAAAAATTCCCAGTACGGATGGATATGCCCCATCTTACGACATATCATATAAACTAGATGATCCAATGTTAACGGAGCTTCCCGAAGCTATGAACGTGGTGATCCCCAAATAATTACTTCCTAAGGACATGCGGGATACCAATAGAAGCCTGATAAAACGACGAGAGCATTCATACGCTCGAGAACGCCCAAGATGGAACCCAAGTCCAAATTATCGAAATACAATGAGACGTTGATTGTTATGATAAATAAATGTTGAATTTAATTAAATTTATTCGTTATTTAGTATACATTTAGCCTTGTGAAATTGAAATCATAATAATACTGAGATAAGATTATTAGTGTGGCATAGTTACTCAGACCCTTAGTAGTTTTATTCCTTTCGTAGATGAACGTTAGACCCATGAAAACAACCTCTCATATTGGTAAATAATGAAAGTTCTACAAAATATTTAAATGTGACATTTAGTTCGTCTTATTATAGATATGGGCCCGTTCAAAACTCTCAGTTACGAATTGGCGAAATAGTGACGAGAAAACGCGGAATTGCATCGTCAGTTGCTCCAGATGACACCGGAAATTCAAAAGATTAAAGCGTCATTGGTAGAGCCAACCAAAGTAAAATCGCTTTATCTAAGATTGACCGCCGCACAGCGTGGATGGGCGGGAGAAAAGAAACTGTGTCAAGCTCAGAAGACTCAGATTCCAGCGTGGAAGTGGCAAGTGGCGTTATTGGTTTGTCAGGAAAGCAATGCCGTAACTTACCAACTCGTATTTGCGCCGGCTCAGTTGGCCTATAGAGAAGCAGCTGATACCACCAAGCCAGCGGTAAAACCTTCTCAAAAACGCTCAGGGAAGGCGAAACGCACTAAACGACGCGCGCTACAAACCAAAGCTTCGCAGTAATTTATTAGTGTACCACAAATAAATTTTCAATGTTGTTCGTTTCTTGGTTTTGTTTCATTAATTCGTCATTTTGAAAATAAAACCGTTAGCTGAATTATGAACTAGAATTCTCGAAATAATTGATTCGAGTGTAAGTAATTGATTTAAGTATAAGCGTCAGGGACCGAAAGTAAGAAAACCGCACACAGACCTTCTATCGGTAGTGCGTTGAACCCATCATGAGGCTGGGCCTTAGCAGTTCTTCATTAGAGCTCAGCTTTGGCGGTTTCATAACCAGGGGTTGCAGTACCAACGTTCCTTAGCAATGGGTAACCATTGAAGGGCAGAAAAACGTTATATGCATTGGGTCAAGGTTAAATACCACAAACCCCACAAAAGTATTTGTATATGGTTGTCTGGGTAACAACTATATAGTTTCGAAAATTTGAACACTCAGAAACCCACCATTTGGGACGAGTTTCTATTCATAACATCTTGTTAGGTATTGGTGGGTTTCTGGGTTTTGATATTTGAGACTATATGGTTGTTACCCAGACAACCCCATACAAATATTCTTTCGCTTACCACTCGGCACCCGTTGCTAAGCAACGTTGGAACTGTGTTCGAGTGAGTGGATCGTCCGCAAAAAGTGAGCGCTATTACTAATGCTATAATTGACCGAACGATCAATGGGTCCAACGAGCTGTCGATAGAAGGCCTGAAAAAAGTGAAATAGACATACGATAATTGGACAATCTTTCCCCCAGTGAAATATCAAATGATGAGATATAACATCTAAATGAAGATGCCGTACAATTAAACCCAGAGAGCCCAGAAATGTCACTAATCTAATGGATAGTAACCTGGTAAAATCTTCGATTTGAAAGGCACCTTCTCTGAACAACGATCCCCAAATAAATGATACTGCTATAACTTTAACATAATGGCGTTGACCAAAGTTAAATCCAGACACATAGCATGACAAGTCGGAAGTTCATTTTCCAAAGCTAGTAAAACGAATAACGGAACAAACGGGCATTAGCTCATGAAGTCTCTTAGCCCAATGTTGAATACCCATAGACTTCGGATTTAAAGACTCGTATTCATGTTTTAGTAGGAATAATAACCGACTCGACGAGATTAAATTAAATCCTTAGCCCTAAGTAAATATAATTCACGTCGATCATATTGAACATATAATCAGTAGGCAGGGAAAAAAGCGAAACCTTTCGAATTAATCTATACGAAATAATATCATCCGACCATGATCAAAACTCTTACTCGAGTAATTAAACGTTCCAACTTTGCCACATCAAAGAACCCGGATTTCGATGTAATGGTCCCCGGGATAAGAACCCTGATACCTAATAGAGTCGAAGTACATCAGAACGTGTCGCAATAACGAATTAATAAACTACTACGTAGATTAGTCAGATAATGACCCGTCGAAATTGACAGACAAACAACCCCAATAAAACTATCACGCACCTCGACCCACGTTACGAACTCTCACCCACAATATATTATTCCCTCTAAGATTTTGAAAAGAATATAATAATAATGAAACCTTCTCATCTATATTTCAGATGACTCTTGGATCGACGTGTCCCGGGTCACGCTGCGATTCCCGGCACACTCGGTTGTCCGGTGTCGGCAGGCGATATGAGATTCAGAACAGGAGGCAAGACAGACCATGAGGACACCAACCTCCCATTCGTTGCCATTAAACGAGAACCCGGTCGCAACCCGGCACGGGAGATTCAGGGCCAGGCCGAATACCTGCTTGCTCGATTGAAAGAGCACCAGCGGCAGACGGATCGTCAGGTGGATAAAGCCCGGAGATACCTGGATGAAGTAAATCGGGATATAGCAGCCAGTCGAATCCCGAGTACGGATAGGTACGCCCCTCCGTACAATACGACGTTTAATTTGGACGACCCGCTATCAATGTCGTGGTCCCCAAGAAAGTGTTACCGAGAGGAATGCGAGACAGAAAGTCGGAAGCAAGTAGTCATCGAGAGCATCCATATGCTCGTGAATACTCTGGACGAAAATAGGTCTCGTGGAAATCAATCATGACCTGACATGTAGTAGAAATATAATTTTTGTCGAATTTTCTTTGGTTAATGCGAAATTTAAAACTATCTCAGTAGAGTTAAGTAAAACCTTCGAAACAACATAAATTTAAAGGACTCGAACAGATTAACGAGTAATTTGATGAAAAACTTATAATTATCAATCGCAAAACGGCCCTAGAATTTATCTTCATGACGCATTAATAACCCCTCATCATTCACACCACTAGATTTAAACTGATAATATTGTTTGTTGTTGATATGGATTCCCACCAGTTCCTACAACGGGAATTAGCAAAGGCACAAAGGACCAATGTGGATCTCCATCAGCAAATACTGCAGTTGACGAAGGAAAAGCAATTAATCAGGAACACCTGGGTGGAACCGAGCAAGGCAAAACGCCTATTCCAAAAGATGACAGCTGCGCAGAAGGGTTGGGCTGAGGAAAGGCAGCTCAACCAGAGCCAAAGGACACGACTCAGGGGCTTGGAGGTAGCGCTGTCCGCGTGTCAAAAAAGGAGCGGAAGTCACCTACCCCCTCGTCTTCGCCCCGGCGCAGTTGGCATACCGAGAGGCCCCATCGACTTCAAAACCTGCCGCCAAACCGATCAAACATCGCCCTGGTAAATCCGAGCGCGCTAAGTGGCGAGCGGCTCAGGCAAACAACACTTAATCACGGAAAAATGGTTCCACATGTTTTATTGAATAAATAGTGTTGAAAATCGTTTTTGTATAATGACATTAATTCCCTTACATTAAATTTAGTTTTATAATAAACCTATTAGAATAGCGTCTGTCCGATAGCGGACTAAAGACCTAAGTAGAGCCATCTACCACTAACAAGGGACGATGACAATAAAGCGCACATAGACCTTCTAACGGTAGTGCGTTTGACCCACTTTGAGATAGGGCTAGAGCAGTTCCTGTATGGCGCTCACCTTTGGCGATCTCAAAAGCAGTGGCTACATCACCAACGTTGCTTGGCAACGGGTAACCATTGGGGGCAAGCAAATATTTACATTTGGGGTCGAGGTTGTTGAAACTATAAACCCCACAGTACCAACATCGACTAGCAACGGCTATCAAGTAATGAGGTTTAAGTATTGTATCTGGATTTCACTGGCAATATTTGCTAAGTAACCAGTAACCAATTAATTTCATCTTACACGGTTTTTGAAATTTGTAGAACACGTTTTAATTTCGTTTCACTCACATCATGTTTCACTGAGATTTTTGAAAATTATGTATCCTGCAAAAATAAACACTTGAAAAAATTGTTAATTATAAAAAAACACACATTTGATTTTCTTGTAAATGAAAATGATTAAATTTAACAAAAATTAAATATTAAACTTATATGTTGTTTAAATAATTAAAATGTCATTATTAGTATTTATATTTTATACCATTTAGCATAATCATCTTCCAATATTAGACAATATTCATACTTATCATCTTCATTATCTACCAGAAAGTTGATAATTTGTTAGTGTTTTTATTTAAATAATTACATTTTTAAATGGTCTTTTTTAATATATATATATATATATATATAATTAATTATTAAGTTTTATTTTTATGTGATATTTAGAAAAATTAAACCAAATTCAAAAATAATGGAAATTGACAACTGCACTTTAGCTCCATTTTATGAGCATATGCAGACAATTCTTAATTCAACGCCTTTGGATTTAAATATTAAAAAATCTTCCAAGAAGCGTCTTGATTTTAAAGGAAGCCATATATTTGATTTTACGTTAAATTTTGATACGATTAAGTTATTATCCGAGTCCAGGTAAATTTAGCCCTATATTATTTAAAAACTTAAAATAAATGTTTAATTCATAAATTTAACTAACAATTTGTTAGATTATGCTAAATAATATACCCAGAAACTATTTAGTTATATTTTGAATTCTAAATATTTATTTACATAGCAGATTTTAAATTCTAATATAACTTTTTAATAAGTATCTTCAATGGATTTTACACTTATTTCTTCATTGCAGCTTGTGAAATAACATATTTAAATTTGATAAAATATAACTTTATATTTCATTGGTTTGATTATTTGTATCCTGGTAGTATTTTTTTTATTAAAAACACTACATTTTAGTCGTTTATAAATTTAGGACAACTTTTATTTTTATAATAAGTTTTTTATTTTAGGACAAAATCTATTAAACTTGATGTTCGCTTTATAATACGGTTTTGTAAAATCATAAATGTGGTTGATTCTGAAGGAAAGAACTTGTCAATGAGAGATGCTTTCCCTCAGCATTTAACAATATATATAGATGGTAAACCGATTACGTTGTCAAAATATTTACCATATGACAGCGATCGTCGGGATGGCAGGAGGAATGCTAGACTTATTGATGTTACTGACGCTGTAAGACCTAATCAAACACACTAAAATCATTATTTAACAATATTAAGGTTGTTGATGCAAAAAGTCTGCAACATCAAATCATAATTCAATGGGTGCAAGACGATTGTCATGAAAGTTTCAGTTATTCACTTTACCTCGTGCGGCGCCGGAGTTTGCACAACTTATCTTATTCATTAACCCGATCTCAGACTTGTTCCATTAAAAGAACTGCTGTAAGTTTTTATCAAGATTTTCTTTAGTGCTCTGAATTATGAATCAAAATTAATTATATTATCTCTTATACCAGAAGTGCTCAATTAGAACATCGATTCCATTGCCAATAGCTATAAATTACAAATTTCATTTATATTTCATTGAATTTATTCATTAATAATAATAAAATAAGAGTTACACGCGGATTGGCATTAAGTATGGATTGTTAATGCCATGATTTCTGTTAAATTTGAAATTTCCCCAGTAGCCAATAGACTGCAATTTCAGATAAAATCTAAGCAAACATTTTATATCGTTGATATTTGAGTCAACGAATGAACTCAGACAAATATGAGTCTTCATTTTTCCAATCTCCATGTATAAGTTCAATGGACAGATAGTAAGGCTTCCACAGATCCGTAATAATGTTACTTTCACGTGGAATCTTCTCCCTGACAACTGTGATTGGCATAGAAACTAAGAAACGACCCCAGATTTATCACAGATTTAACAATTATCAGTTTTAGATTTGCCAGTTCAATTTGACTGATAATTGAAACATTAATGATTGATTGGGAACCCTTTTACATTCTTTTTCAAATTTCCCAATATTACGTTTTTAGTTTTTCCATAGGAATAATATTTTCCCCATCATTTCCACTTGATATCGATTTAGATATTAATATGGTGTTACAAAATCAAATATTGTGTTACAAGTTTTAAAACTATTTAAATATTTATTTAAGTTTTCTTTTCACAAATAATTTTTTTTCTTAACATCGCAGAGTTTATTTCGTGAGCGCATTTATTATCCTTCGAGCAATAAAGATATTGAATATATGGTCCAAACGATAATTGTCAAAAATGCTTCTCTCATTTGTCCTATTTCCTTTTGCCGAATTATAACTCCTGCTCGAGGCACATTGTGTACCCACTTACAGTGCTTTGATTTGGACACATTTTTACTCATGAATTTTATGAAACCAACTTGGATATGTCCCATATGTGACGAAAATTTATATTTCACTTGCTTGGAAATCGACGGGTCAGCTTTTATTTTAAATAAACTAACTGACAAATGCAATTCTTTGACAGTTTGATATTGAGTATTCTCAATGAAAAACGTTCACAATCAATATCTGAAATTAAATTTAATGAAGAAGGACATTGGAAATCGAATGACTTTATTTATGAAGATGATATTGACGATGGCAATTATTTCGGCATTCCAAAATCTTATTCCTTTTATAAATTTAATGAAAATGAAATCAATAAAGATAAAGTAAGTAAATATTTTTTTGAGTAATTAAAAATAGTAGAATATAATAATAATAATAAAAATAATTTGAATAATAATAAAAATAATAATAATAATAATAATATAAAAAATAACAATATTAATAAAATTAACTAATAATAATATTAATAACAATTTGAATATTAATAATAATAATAATAAAAATTATAATAATTTGAATAATAATAATTTTAATAATATTAATATTATTAATAATTTGAATATTAATATAAAAAATAACAATAATAATAAAATTAACTAATAATAAAAATAATAATAAAAATAATAATAATTACAATAATAATAATAATAATAATAATAATAATAATAATAATAATAATAATATTAATAATAATAATAATAATATTAATAAAAAAATAACAATATTAATAAAATTAACTAATAATAAAAATAATAATAATAAAAATTATAATAATTTGAATATTAATATAAAAAATAACAATAATAATAAAATTAACTAATAATAAAAATAATAATAAAAATAATAATAATTACAATAATAATAATAATAATAATAATAATAATAATAATAATAATAATAATAATAATAATATTAATAATAATAATAATAATATTAATAAAAAAATAACAATATTAATAAAATTAACTAATAATAAAAATAATAATAATTACAATATTAATAAAAAAAATATCAATAATAATAAAATTAACTAATAATAATTTGAATAATAATAATAATAATAATAATAATAATAATAATAATAATAATAATAATAATAATAATAATATTAATAATAATAATAATAATATTAATAAAAAAATAACAATATTAATAAAATTAACTAATAATAAAAATAATAATAATTACAATATTAATAAAAAAAATATCAATAATAATAAAATTAACTAATAATAATTTGAATAATAATAATAATAATAATAATAATAATAATAATAATAATAATAATAATAATAATCATAATAAAAATTATAATATAAAAATTGTAATAATATTAATAATTATAAAATTAACTAATAATATAAAAATTATATTAATAATAATAATAAAAATCATAAATATTTATGATTTATTATTATTAATCAAGATCACTGACGAAATTTCGAGTAAATTATCGAGAAAACAAATGAACATTGATATATTAAAACTTCTGCCACCGACCAATTGGAAGGAATATAACTTACCAACTACCATTTTAAATGCTCTAAGCTGCAATGAAATTGTGATTCCTCAGTCAAACCCTAATGAGGATATAATACAGACCAATACACCAACTGATGTTGATGCTCCTTCAGACAATGCAATTATCCATACTACTAAACGAAATCATTCCGATTCTCTCACAGATTTTCCTAATAATTCCAATCAAAATAATATTCCTATCAAAAAATCTAAATTATCAATCAAAACTATGCAAAAAGAAAATATAACAAATGTGAATAATGAAAATGCAGTTATCGAATCTAGATTGGATTCAAGTAAGCATTTTATAGTAGGTTGATGAGAGCTTTTTGTGAATTATATACGTCGGCGCGTCAAAGGCTTTTTACTATAATATTTCTCATTTTTATTGTTTTATATTTATCTAATTTTACATTATTTATATTATTTATTTTTCTATATTTTAATGTTATTTATTTATTTTCTCTTTTATTAATACCTTTATCCTAAAGAGTTATTTGTTCTATGATCTATTTATTTTTTGTACGATGGCTGTATGTAAGAAATTTGTCCTGTCCAACTGATTCACATGCAAAAGAGGTTTCGGAACGGTTTTCGGTGCAGGATATTAAATAATAAAAATCAGACCAAATAACTTTTTAACTTATACAAAGAATATCTTTATTATAATTCCAACGATAAAAATTTAACGGGATTGTTGGATATTCTTCTTTATTTACTCTACTATTCGTTCGTAAGTCATCTAATCATAAACTTCATTTTTTAAAATAATTATAATAGTCATCGATATTATCTATAATAAATGTCTTTAAATTATTTACTATGAGTCTATTTTATGAGTCTATAGTAAATAATTTGAAAGTTTTATTATAGATAATATCGATCACAATTATAATTATTTATTAAAAAATTAAGTTTATGATTATGACTCTCTAAACAATGGCATAGCAGATGAAGAATATTCAACAATCCCGTTAAATTTTATCGTTGGAATTATAATAAATATGTTCTTTATAAGTATTGAGAATTGATGGAGATTTTTTAGTTTACATACATATACACCCATTACTCAATTGATGCGAAAGTTAGGTTCCTAATAAATTGGAATCAAGGAATAATCGTAAAACATCAAAGAAATAGTAGTATCATTATTTTGTAGTAGAACCAACAAAGCAGATAAAGATTATTTTACAGTAGCATAAGCATTGAAAATTTATACAATAGTGTGTATGGTAGATTCATTCATTCCAAAACTTCTAGCAACCGATGTGCAACCATCTCCATTTAACAGACCGTCCAAAATGTCCACCTTTGTTTCTAAAGAAATTATATTTCTATTACTGTTACCTTTTGCTCCTGTCTTCAACATTTTAACGTTAAATTAAATTTTTATTTAATTAATATCTGGGGTACCAGGCGTTGCTATGGCAATGTAATAATGTATGTTCGCTATTTATAGAAAATTTTAAATTGAGTCTAATATAAAATATATTAAAAGATTTCTACGCATTTCAAATCCATATAATGAAAATATTACTTTTTGCTTATATCAAAAATATTTTAAATGTTATTATCTTTTTTTCTAAAGTTTTTTTTATTTTTTTTATTTTTTAGACAATTAAAAATGTACAAGTCATTTTTAATAATATTTTAGGATGTATAAATCGATTTTTTATTATGTATCAATTTATAAATTTATAAAAATATATAGCAAACATAAGTCTAGCCGTAAAAACATACTTTTTAAAATTCTTTCATCTCACTCTTTTACATTCTCTCAAAATTAAAATTTCAATGTTATGAAATATTTAATATTACGAAAAATCACTTAGTTAAGAACTTTCTCCATAAACTAATTGACTAAATCGGAAATTTTCAAAAAAGTTACATCATCTTCAATCGGTTTGAAATTTTGAAAGAATACATTGTTCTCGACGACGAATTTATGTACCAAATTTCAGCTTGATACGATCCTGGGAAATGGATTAATTTGCGTTGCAAGATTGGCATGGCTCATACAAACATACAAAGTGAAGTTATTATGGAGATACTGACAAATCAAAAATGTTTGTGATAGGGAGTATTAAATGTATATTTTATCCGCGTTAAATCAAAACCGTGTCAATTAAAAGCCGCATAAATTGAGAGATAGGGTATAGAAAAAAAGCGAACAAAATAACGACGGGTAAAGAACAATTAACATTAAAAAATTCGATAAAAACAAAAAGCGATACACGTTTACTGATTTTCTCCCTTCATTAATAAGTTTATTATTTTTTAAAAGGACAATCACAAATATCAATATAATGAGGTGTTCTGAAGATGTGAAAGTTCCTTATCTTCATCACAGAAATACAATGTACAACATATTCCCACTCAGTATATGTAAACTCAAATATTACAAACTTCAAAACGACGTCACGCGTGGTTTTGACATAACACGATTTTATCATTGAAAATACCCACAATTCCATTTTGTACTCTGGATGAAGTTTGTTTCACACCAGAAATTCTTTAAACGAAAAATCGTGCACTAAAATGTCTCACGATAATATCAATAATCGAGTAACATGACTGTCAAGGATAAAGTTAAATAAACGTTAATTACAAAATGGATTCTCGGAATAATTGATAGAATCATTGACGCAAACCCTCTTAAAACTTGTGTATCTTTAATGTCTAATATCATGCCTGAGAGAAAAGGTCTTGGCAGTTCTGATTCGATCAATTAAGAAAAATCTATCAACCGAAAATTGGAAGCCTTTATTCTATATTTTTCAGCCTTGACAATACTTAAATAAAAAAAGTCAGAAAATAGTTACAACCACAAAGAAGCTAGTCTATTGGATAGATCTTTTATTTAAATATAATTATGTTGGTGTAATAGTCTTTCTGTTTTTGAGAGTTGGACCCTATTAGATCGGCGTTTGTGGATTGTGTCATCGGAATTTGATTAAGTGGCACGAATTCTTTAATGGATATCATGTTAACTTCAAGAGCAAGAGGAATTAGCGGATAAGATCAGGAATAACTAATAACCAATGTATTTGATAAACTGGCAACTTAAATCTATATTGCTGACGGTGCTCATCTATCTATCAAATTTTATACATAATGTGTTTTACCAATATCACGATTGATTGCTTTACGTTTGCTTTAAAAAAGTACCGAGAGAGAACTGTAAATTTGATTCCATTGTAACAAAACTCGATTTATGTCTTTCGATTGTAATCCGACAAAAGTGTGAGTTTTACAACGTTTAAGTACTTAATTTAATTTAATGCTTCAAAATGAGCAAATTTTTCAATAATTCGAGTTTGTAAATGCCCTATATTATCGAAAGATACTTCATGAAACAGAAATAAGTGGGTTTTTTTCTATCATTGCAATGCACTTTTCAATTACCGTTGTTAGAATCTCCAATATCTTGGTATATTCTCCTTAGTAGGTTTCCGGAGTTCTTTTAGAAACATCTAAGATATCATTTTATTTGAATGGTTTTATTCAAATCATTTTTTAGCCAGATGTGTCTTAAAATTCTATAACGAATCCAAATATCTTAGCACAAAACTACAGTTTGACTATGTTGCCGAAGAAATCAGAATTTGTTCTAAAATGTTTGAAAGTTTTACATAGTTTCTCAGTGGGCCCTACCGCATCAAAAATTAATTTCTGACGAAAGTCATGATAACCAATTTAATAAAAAATATATTGAAGGCCTTCAAAACTATTTATATAATTCATTTTTTAGCAAGTTTAATTTTAAAGTTATTCCGTATCTTTAGCTACAGTTTATCTATGTCCCCTAAGAAATAGGCCTTCTTTAAATTTTGAAGGTTTTGAACTTTTGCATCTTTTTATTTAAAGGCCTCATTGTAAATTGGTTTTTTCAGCGTGTATTACCACACTAAATGGTTATTTTTCATTAAAATTATATGGTCTAAGCTTCTATAGGTTAGTAAATATAATGAAAAATAAGTTATTGTACTTCATAACCGGGTTTATTTAAATCATTTTAGCAAGATAAATGTTAGAATCATATTTCTGATCAAATTCACTGGAGCGCAATACCAATACTACAGTTGACCATCATTATATTTGTTTTAAAAAATTTTGGTTTTGTAAGCTTTCTCATCGTTTATTTCTGATCAAATTTATGGCTATAAATAGCAACAACCATAGTTGGATATTTTCGCGGTAAAATATAAAAGCTTATAAAATAAATGCAAATATATACATAACTAAAAAATACAATTCATCAAATTTGCTAAAATATATCATAACACAAAAATTTAAAAATGTACAAAATGGAAAATTTATATAAGCACATATTTGAATTTTCATTCTATTTCAAGATAATTTTTTTTTTAATCCAAATATGATACTCTATGACCGTGCTTTTCATCATGTTATGCTTTATGTCCCCAACAATAGAGTTTAAAAGTCAAATTTCCCCAGTTTTTGAATTAATTCACAAATTAATTTACAAGCCTTTTTTACATAGTAAATATTGCATTGAGAAGATGTGAGTACAATACATAGATCTTGGTTAGAGCTATATCTTCAGTGTTAAGAAATGTTTTCTATTATAATATACCTAAAAAATACGACGCATATACTTGTGAAAAATTATGATATCAAATTTTAAAAATCCATAAATTTCGAATTTGCCTCAACTGGGGTCCCAGATGAGAGTCTATGATGTTCTTTTGGTAATAAATTTCAACAATTCTCCCAATTTTAATATTATTTACGACGTATTTTCTCCATTTTTCGGGCGATGCTAAAAATTCACAAACAGTCGGTAGTAGTGTGGTTAATAAATTTAATGAAAAATTGTTGCTGTCAGCAGAAAAATGTTTTCTTAAAACCCAAGGAATATGTGTATATATCTTTCCCATAAAAAGCTCGCATCTCCCTGATATTTGTCTATTTTAAGTAAATTTAAATTAAACGGAATCTTTCAGATTTTCCAAGCGATTCTTTTCATAATAACAATAAGGAGATCCCAATTAATAAATCAAAATTAGCTATAAGAAATATTCCCAAAGAAAATATAACACATGTGAATAATAAAAAATCCGTTGAAGATGAAACAAAAAATGATTCAGGTGAGTATTGATTCTTTTATAAAATAAAAATTTATCAATTGTTAAAATTTAAATTATCTTTGGCTACATTTTAATAACCAAATTGGTATATTATTTATTTTAATGTAATATTTCCAAGTTCAATGATCTTTTATCTGTTATTATTTTGGCTGCAAAACCGGAAACTCATAATTTTAGAATTAAATTTGTTGGATAAATAATAAATATTGAACTTCTCAAATGAAATATCAATAAACGTGCAAATTTAAATGGAAATAAACTAAAAATAAAAATCAATATTTAATTTTAAATTTACTTAAAGATTATTATTATTAGAGCAAATCAATAAATGGAACTTGAAAATAAATTTTAAATTAAGTTTTAAAAATTATTAATAAAATCTATTTTAACAAAAGTAGCAGCATCCAATGAAGGTTTATTTTGTATTTGTGACCATGTAAAGATTATTTTTTACTGTTTTGTAGTGGGAAATTAATTTTTTTAATTCAAAACGTTGTTATTATTATTATTATTATTGGAATATTCTTTCGTGTATTAATTTTTGGAATGATTTATTTAACCAGCAAAATGCTCAGTTTTATTTCAAATTTTACTTTGAAGGTAAATGACCTTTGGCTTATAGAAAAAGTGCGATGATTTGTAAAATATATTTTGATATGGAAATGAATGATTTGGACATAATTTCGAAATTACCTGAAAACTGATAAGATAAAAGGTAAAACGAACGATGACAGGAAGTCAATCCAATAATACATTCTAAACCGAGTTAAAAATGTAATATTTTTTTCGTAGTACGCATGAGGAAAAATCAAAATAAAACTTTCGGTTTTAATTATATTGATCGAAACTGGAGACGAACTATTCCATTCTTCAACATGATTTGGATTGCATTAAAATTTAGAATAAGGCAACATTTATTTTTCCAGGAGTCAGTACCACGTGGTAACATCATTAGCAAGAAACCATATATAGTATTTTTTGTCAAATCTATAAATAATTACATATACTGGATTTAATGCAATGATCATCAATATATCATATTCTAGACTCTATCTATTATCGAGTTTCTGACATAGGACTTTAGAAAATTTAATCTTCAGCATTTAGATGTGCTTGAAAAATGAAAATAAAATGGAATTTTTCAAAATTAAGTTCTGAAAATTATAAATTTTATCAGCAATGAAATTTTAGGAAAATTCACAATTTTCTTCAAAAATTCATTTAATCAACGAAATAAAAAATTTCATTCATTCAAATATATAATTATGGTGAGTGAATAATCGAAAAAAGCGAATACAAAAATACTAATCGTATTGACATTAAATATAGATTTCATGGAATAATAAAGGTTTTCACACACATGTAAATGTCAATTTATGATTATAGTTTGGATTAGAAATTGCAAAAATCCAAAAAAAAAGAATTTACAATAACATTTAAATGACACCGCTTGGTATTTCTGAAAGTTTTGCAACTTAGTTCGTAACCTTGGAACACTGGGATATCAGTAATTTAACTCAGATGATTCTTTGTAAATGGTTCTTTTCCGTGTCCTAATTTTCTCGACTATTTTAAGAGTTCTACATCAATTTGGGAAAGGATTCATCACTCACCAGATGTTCGATAAATTTATTTACATTAGGATAATAGATAAAGATTTAGCTAAAATTATTTTTGGTTTGGAGACAATTCTGACGAAAGCTGTTTTTTGAAAAAGAATAATTGAATACATTATTTCATATCCAAGTCCAGATTGATTAGCAAAATCATAAGCTTGTATTGTGTTTTCATTATTCTAGTAATCTCGATGTTTCAAGCTTCTAGAATACAAAACTTGTGAATGATTTTAATAAATTTTGTCATTTGGTATTCTTTTTGCCATTTATTTTAAACTTAAAATAATATAATTTTTTTCGCTTCTCATTTTCCAAATCCAGAATTAAACTTTTACTTATTAGAAAATTTTATCAAAAATAATTATTTCATATAATACATAAATTGAGAACACAGAAACCATATATGACATAAATCAAAGTATAAGACGACGTGTCAAAGTATATTTCGAAACAATATTTAAAGAGAATCCAAAATTTTTCCTTACCCTTTTGTAGATACCGAATCAGAACTATAACAGTTATAAGCATATGATAATATTAATAATCTTTTCTAAAATATCGATAAAAAATTTGTTCCATTTTTCCAATTATGATTTTTAAAAGAATCCATGGCATGTCTTTCTAAATCCTTTGCTGACTTACAAATTTATTTCTTGAATTACTTTTTCAGTAAAGATAATCCTAATTTTGTACACTAACAAATTTTTATTAATAATATCAAACACGTCTACAAATTCTGTTTTATTATACCATATCCACCTAAA
This sequence comes from Schmidtea mediterranea, assembly GCA_022537955.1. NCBI lineage: Eukaryota > Metazoa > Platyhelminthes > Tricladida > Dugesiidae > Schmidtea > Schmidtea mediterranea. Next base: position 247,612,023 of record CM039680.1, on the reverse strand, counting down.
TTTCATTGTGACCATAACAAAATCAGGCAATACATAGTTGAAATATGATATTAGCTTATAATTCTTAAACCTTTTCACACTTGAATTTTGAAGTATTTTTAAAAATATTCAAATGGGATGTGCATATTGTTTTCTTTTACGACTTTCATCAAATTTATTGATTAAATAACATTAGAAATAATAAAAAATAGTTCTGCTATTCTGTAATCTATTTATGTTAATAAGAATGTATAGCTATTTATTTTAAATGTTTATGAAGTATGATAAAGCTTTTCTTGATCAGCTTCGACACCCAGCAATGAATATACTTCAAAACTCGAATTAATCTCCAACCAAGAAATAATTCCTCACCAATCAAATTTTTCCTAGAAAAATTCTGAAAAAATAATTCCTCACCGGGAATTATTGTTATTTGAATAAATATTAAAAAGTTTTTATCGCATAACCATACCATTTCTTGGTTTTATTTTAATATTAGTAAATATAAATATCCATTAATGACAAATAAGATATATAAAAACAAGCATAAGCTAAATGCAATTGCTAGTTATCGATTTAGTGGAAATATTACAGAAGTGGTATTGATAGGCATACGCGAAGACAATGGATCTCTCGAGAAAGTGAAATTCAGCAATCAGATCCAAATTAGTTTAGACTTCAAGGAGGAAGAAGGCTGAAGTTTGACAATCTGGCCAGTTTTTTATACGCATTTTTATTATTGATAAACGATCAATAATTATTAAAAAGGAGCAAGAAATGCCAGTTGAAATCAATCCTGGTTCCCATTGGATCTCAACAAATGGATGGCCAGATAGATTTATGGCGAGAAATCAACTAACGTTAAGAACATGCTCTCTAAATGATGAAGAAATTGTTTTGAGAGGCATATATTTAAAATATCATTTCGGATTTTAATATTCAAATGGGAAACATGTAACATAAAAGAAACAGCATTTTTTGTAAAAGACGATAATACTACGACTGTTGATGTTGTTGGCACAAACAAAGTGGCAATTAAAACCGGAAATTGTTTTGATTTCGGGTATTTTCGCAGCTTCTGCACCTGGCAGAAAACTTCCACTGACACTAATTGTTAATGGAAAGGATTAATCCATTCGTGCTGTCAATAATGCCTTTCATTTAACATTTCCAAAATCTTGGATCATTCAAAAACAAGATAATATTGGTATTTGATAGACCAAAAAGTCATATTTCGAACGAAATGAAGGAGCATTTGCAAAAAGAGAAGTTTTATATTTTGTTATTCCGAGTAGTTTAACTGGAATACTTCAACCTACAGATGTATTCTGGTTTAAATCAATTAAGGACGTGTTTAGAAACACTAATGCAGTGGTTCCTATAAGGTATTTGTGAAAGTACAAGTACAGAGCGAATCAAGGTCCCCGTCAAATGAAGAAATTTCTCAATGGCTGTTAGAAGCATTTATTGGATGAAAATCAAATCAGAGAGAGTTTTGAGAAGTGCTTTCTCAATGATCATGCAAATTTAATCCGTTCACTGATTTTGTTGGCGTCTGTGTAGGAACGTAGCTAGTGGTGAATGGGTTAATAATAGCTCGAAACGAACAATTCGGAGAAAAATTTATGAGATTAATTGAAAATTCAAGCGATGGAATGATTCAAAACATATTCACGTTTGATGCTTCTAAGTACAATTTTTCTGAAATAGGATGACTATAAATTTGCTTAAATTCATTTTATTCTCCAATCCCTGTATCCTTTACAAAAAAATTATCCCCCGTTGGAATTAATTCAAATTTTAGAGTATTAGCAGTTTTAATATGTTTTATAATCTTAAAAAACCAAAAGCTTTAGGAATATTAAAAATTGTTTAAAAGTACAAGTCATTTGTTATTTTGTTTATTTTATAATTGCATCAACGTTAATAATTAAACAAATTAATAAATAAATATATAACCAGTTTAAATAATATGAAGGTCGAGATAATTTAAAGAAAATTCTAGCCAAAAGAATACTTGTACAACATCGTTCTAAGAAAAATGTTGAAATACCCGAATGCTATGCAATGATGTTTGATATATAATTTAGTTTTGATACAAATTGTAACTGTTCTATATATTGATGTTCATATACTGTTTTTTTGAATAAAATTCTAGTATTTACACTTATTCTTAATTTTTTGAAACATTAATCTAATTTTGGTTGATATACTGTAATTTGATATTCCGGTATATTATAAAAGTTCAAATATTAAAGTAGTTTAAATGTTCGTAATATATTAAACAGTACTCTATGACTTCACTAACAATTCTTTTAAAGGAACATAAGGATCCATATTTTAGAATGCCTGTGTGTGATTTGACTTAAAGATGGGAATCGATTGTTGATGTTAATAATATTAATAGTGTATGTAAGAATGATGAACCTAAATATGTGTTAGTATTGCCGTTCTCGGATGGTTTTAAAAATTATGAAAGATAAGTAAGCATTTTGGAAGTATATATTATTATAAGATTTTTTCAAATTCGTGTAAAGTACGCAATATGTTCAGTAATAAATCAAAAACTCCTGTTGGATTGTTTTCGGATTTCGCTTATCGATTGGTGTAATGCCACATACATTGGGGGTTGATCAATATTAGTGAGCACTATATGGTAAAATAGACATCCGATCTTAAAATTTTATTTAAATTTTTTCAATAATAATTGGGAACGTTGGATTCAAAGATTGATGTGCAAAATGCTGTAATTGTGAATTGCAATATTTCTTGTGAAGCTATAAGAATTAAGTTTTTATCAATTAAATTGATTTGTTTTTATCAATTAAATAATTAGTTTTTATTTCTTATGTGGATCCATTATTTATTTAAAATTATATTCGTATTCATCTATTAATTTGTCACTCTAATGTTTTAAAAATAATAATAATTTTATTATAAAAATGTCACGTGTATCCAAGTCAATAAAATGACATATTACTTACCAGATTATTCTGGTGATCAGGAGGTTGAGTAGCTGTGCGAATGGTAGTTCTAACAGCTCAGACATCTTCCCCCGGTTCTCTTATCGTCAGACCCTCTGTCGAGCGTTGGCTGACCATGAGAAAGGCTTATTTATTACATATTAGAAGAAACATAAACACTAATAGGAATTAGACCGAAGAAAATCAACAAAAATAGACTAAATGCAAAAATTGTGAAAAGCTATTAAAAATTATAAATAAATTAAAATTCGTAGAAATGTAACAATCAAAGCAATGTTTTTTCGTAGATACAAATAATGGAAATGGATTGATTGAAAAATGGAACACTTAGTAGAACTTAAATCTTACGTTTCACAAAAGAGGTTTTTAAATACTTAACAATGTGTATTAAAAATTATTGACAATTATTATTAAAGGTGTATAATTCTGTGGTTAAGTATTTTTTGGGACGTTTTAGTTTAGCTAAAATTGGAAGACCTTCTGTCATTCATTTTTTGAATTCACTAGAGTAATAATCTTAGCAGTCGCGGCAGCACAACTCACCTTTGGTTAAACTTTAAACATGTTGATACTTTACAAATGTAACTTAATAACGGTATTCCTCATCAGAGTGAATTAAATTATGCAGCTTCATGTAGATATACAACCAATTTCAGTATAAAAACTGTTTTATTTACTCTGTTATAAAAAGTTTTAACATTGTTTTTTTACAAATGCTAATCTACTTTTTATTTTCCATTCATAGAAATTATGCATTTCCATATCCTGGTAACGTTCTATAGGTTCCTTTAATTGCATATTCATTGAAGCCCGTGACATACTTCATTTCCATAAAAACTCAACGGATCTAAATCATTGTGACCAATAGACTTGTTTAGAATGGTCTGAAAGGAGGAATTCGTCTGATTTTAGGAACTTCATTTTGATGATCAAAATCAGGATTAAATTGGGATATATAATTCTTCTCATGCCTTAAGATCATTTGAAAATTACGCCTTATATACTACATTCCATTTTTCAATAAACCATTCAAAGGCGTCAATTACGAACTAGAATTTTGTTTAGGAATGTAAAATGTCCTTAAAAAGTTACGGATAAAGAAAATAATAAATTATTTTGACAACGATTTTATTAAAAGAAAACACCAATCAAACACTCGTCGTACGATATATTTCGACAGTTTTACTGTCATCTTCATACCCAAAAACCAACTAAAACATTTTGGATTATTTATATAATTTTAACAATTTATTTTTTCAAATTAAATATTTTAATAAATATTAAACTTTTATCACTATTATAATAAAATAGTGAAATCTTCTTTAAATTTTAATTTGACATGATACAAATAATATTAAAATTTTAAACAATACTGAAACATCAATTTACCATACACAAACTATTCAAAAAATTGGTAGTCATATCACTTTTCACATTAATCTTTGGTCCAATGATCTTATCAACAATGCTTCACATGTAACAAGTTCCCAATATTTTTTTAAACTTGTCTACATAATTTTAAAATCAGACATTGCTATTTTACTTTTACAGCCACTATTGTGCTCACTAATATTGGTCAAACTCTTTAATTAACAATACTCTAGAACTCGACTACAGAGGTGACTGTAAGTCTCCAATGTATGTGCAAATTGTATGACTACAAATGTTTTGAATATTTTTAAATAGTTTGATTATGTTAAATTGTGATAAATTAGTGTTTCTGTATTTAAAAAAATTAATATTGTAATGTCAAATTAAAATTTACTTTTTAAAATATTTAATTAAAAAATTATTTGTTTAAATTATATAAATAATCCATAATATTTTAGTTGGTTTTTGTACCTGAAGATGACAGTTAAACTGTTGAAATATGTTGACCGACGAGTGTTTGATTTGCGTTATAAGTAATAATAATAACCATGCGAAGGATCTGAAAACCTAACGGAAAGAAAACATGATAATGGTCAAAACTAATTTAAAAGAAATACTTACGAATTCTATTCTAACTTGAAAATATTAAATGAAAAATTTAGAATAAATCGAAATTATGTCCATAATCAAGTATATAAGATAACCTAAAATCTCATTTGTATTATATGTAATTAATATAAAAATGTATCTTTTTCGGGTGAAACTTTTGAGTTTAAGTTAATAAAAATATTTTCAAATAAGTTCTTCTCGGGCTATTAACTATATTTAAATTTAAATCAGGGTCGTTAATACAATCACTATTTATATTTAGACCACTATCTCAAATTATATCTTGTTCTTAATATAAAATCAGTTTCCTTTAATCAAACTATATTTTGTTTATATTCTTAGTCAAACATCAATTTTTTTCAAAATAAAAATTGTTAAAAAATAATAATAAAATGACAAAATATAAAAAGTAAACAAAGAAAAATTAAAAACAATTTTTTTACTGTTAAATCGTGGATAATTATCCGTGGATAAAAATTTACGAAAATGGATTGCTTGGTTTTTAAATGTTCACTTTATTTTACACGGACAATCACTAAGGTTAACCAATAGAGAAATTATATTTTACTTGTTTTATTTATAACGGTTCTGTTCAGGGATTTCGGATCTAAGAAAATATTCCTTGAGACAAAAATAACATTTAAAAACTTAGTTAATTTTTTAAAGGTTAAATCACTTTTATGTCAAAAGTGACAAAATAAATGCCATTTTAAAAAAATGTCACTTTTTTAAAAAAAAATAAAATATTAATAAAATATTGCATAAATAATGAAAATGTCGTTTTGATGAATCAGGAAGGCACTATAAAAATGATTTGTGAGTATATTTGTCTAGAGTGCAGATTTATAACTATAAACATAAGTTGTAAATTCAACATATTTATAAAGAAAATTGGATCTTTTATTGGACAAATTAGTGTTTGTCTCATAATTTGTTATTAACTAATTTATATACGACATCAATTTCCTTCAAATTTTACCAAATACAACTTAAATGTTTTCCAAATTTGTTCAATATTCGTTAAAATAACCCAATTTGAGAAAAATTAGGGTTATTACAAGTAGGTGACCACTATCCAATAAATACGTATTAACGCCTATAATGAATCTTGTAATGTTTATCAATTATTTGTATTGTGATCGTCACTTAATAAGAAGAATTTGACAAAAAATTGAAATCTGCTGCGATTCATAAATTCTTTGATCTTTAAAAAGCCGGTTATTTTACAAATATTCATAAAAAATTTCAGTTTTTCAAGTAAAGATTTTACTAAAGAATATTTGTTTAGTCAATTTTAATGGGTATAGTGGGTTTGTTGTAGGAACGAAACTGTTAAAGTACAATTTCTTAAATTTTGAGATAAAACGGAAACCTTCAATGGTTCAAGCTCAAATAAATATCACTAGCGGACTTGTAATGTACTTGTGTTAAACGAAGTTAATCAATTGCATTAATAAAAAATCAGTCCTTATATTTTTATTAATACGTTCCAAATAATCAATAAATAACATTACTTTAAAATATTTTACTATAATTTCAGTACATTTGACAATGAAAACGTTGTCAATAGCTAACCAAAAAATAATTCCATTAAAACATTGTGAATTTTTAGTTATTATTACATACGTTTTCATTATTCATTAAATGATATAATCGGACGGCAATGAGATAAAACTGACTGAATCTTAATTTTCTGTTCCAGAGGAAAAATTGGCCGAATGTTTTCGTCGTGATCTAAAACAATTGAATGATGAGAAAGAAATTCATACACATCAAGTAGATAGACTCATGCGTAGGTACAGATCAATTGTAGCCTCGTGGTTCAAACCAGACCAGGTAAATGAGGTCCAGCAGCAAATTCATCTACTGAAATCACAAGCTACGCAAAACCAAGATGAAATAAAAGAACTAAAAACGGCTATCAAAGAAAGGGAAAGAGAAATCGATATATTTAAATCGGAATTAGGGATTGTAAACCCGGTCATTACAACAGAAATCGAGCTATTCCCGTCACAAACTGAGTTACGTTCTTCGAACGTAACCAAACAGAGTTGTATTAAAAGGAAATCTAGACTGGGAAAAAAGGAACGAATGCGACAACGGCAATGCAAAGAGAAACAGCAGATTGAGCAACTCGAAAAGTCTATTAATAATGACATAAGATGCGAAATTCCTCACTATTGATTTGTTATTTCAAATAAATTAGTATGCTAAATTGTTTTTTTTTTGAAAACTCCATCCAATTATAAAGTGCAGTTTTCCTGATGATAAGATACCATTTAAGATGACCTGTGAAACATTGGTCGTCCATCTGGGTATTAGCAATTATCTTGTTATAAATATCCACACTAAAATTGAATTATTAATTAAAATATTAGAAACTTGTATAAAAATCTTTTTAAAAAAATCATAAAATATTATTGAAACCTTATAGATAAATTGGTGCTCTTTACTATTAAAATCAATAAATGCTAATTTATGTTTTGTGAAAGAGATTACTATTTGAACGGAAACTTGCTAGGACATGACACATTGTGAGTACTGGATAGCTGGTGACGATAGATGGGTTAATTATTGACGTATAGAGCTGCAAAACGATTAATTTGACATATGAGAATACACGAGTAAAACGACTTTCATATATATCTGTTTATCCATCTTTACAGAGGTCATATCCTGAAACTGGAATGAAAAAGATAGGAATATATAGAATTGGAAATCTGACTTTTCCGCTAAAATTTGTAGCCTACTGAAGAAGCTTCAGTGCTATGAGTAAAATGATATATTGGTGTACGAAATTCTTCCTACCATCCGGGTATTCATGGCACGATAAAACAGTCTTTAAAGAAAGATATCTTGTGCCCCATCACACCTAGCAATGAGGTTTAGAAAGGCTTGGCAGTACTAACAGCCATCCCCATCCCTCAAAATTAGGTGAGAACTAAGAGAAAAATCAAATGACTTAATGAAGATTTTGAAAAAAACGCAAGAATTAACTCGTGAAGCGTCGTAATTATGAATTTTGGAGGACACCTGGATTGCCTTTATAGAAATCGCACCTATCTGACAATCGATATTATGACTTTAATTTCACAGGACTTTTTTTGTATTAAGTAGTGTGAAGGAATAAAACTTCGTTTCATTTTATATTTAACTTTGATGATTTTTAACTTATATGCACCCTGACCCCTTAATTTACATATATCTTCACTAAACTTGATTATAGAAATGTCGACTGTGTATTGATTGTTTGTGGGAGTTGAAATTTGTAGTTTAGCAGACCCGCGGGTTTTCAACTTTTCTTTAGTGTTCCGTTCATTTTGACGATTCTAACGTTACTTATAACGAATTCTAGTTTGGTAAAACTCATTTAACTTTCATTTCTTGGAATTACTTGTCATTGAGAAAAAACTTTTTTGATCATCCATTTTCCTTTTAGAAATGGAGTTTTACAAAAAAAGCAATTGCCTAAAAAAATTGGAAGAAAGCAGTTCAACTTTTTTAATGGAAAATGAGATTCAAAAAGCAAACTTTAAGATTATACAACACAGGAATGACATGGAAGACAAGGTTGTTGAGGTTATTAAGTTGCAGAGTAATCAATTAGATCATCAGAAACTTCTTTATCTAAGGACTTTGCATTGTCACTTGGAAAAAAATTACATGAATGTGGACACAGCTAATGTATTACAGGAAAAAATTGTCTCAGCTTCTAGTTCTGTTGGACAACATATTCCTAGTGCCGCATCTACACCGGTTTTTCCAATTGAAATTTGCTCCAAGCAAATGGAATCGTTATCAGAAGATCTATCAATTGATTTGAATAGCGAGGCTAAAAACCTACATACTCTAAGAAGGCAATCTAGGTTTAAAGATATACAACTCTCACCGCGGATCTCCCCGAACTCATCTCAGCTACCAGTCGATCTGGATAAAATATTATTAAATAATAAGTTTGACGACATTCAAAGACAAGAAGTTTTCGACGAGGGCTGGTAAATAGTCTTGCATAAATGATCTCTGTAGAGTTAATTGTTTTAGTTGTAATTAGTGAAATAAAAATTTCTCCTATATGATACTTTTCTTTTTTCTGTTTATATAGCATGCTTCATAATTGATTATTACTAGAAATGTATAGAATAGTTATCTTTACTGACATTGGTCAATGTATATTATCAATAAAAAAATATTGATAAGTTTCTAATAAAGTAATGTAGTGATAATGAGAGGAATTAAAGAAATTAATCTACCAGTAGGAGAGGTTACCAAACAAGTGCTCCATCAAATTTTATAATGATTTTTCTTATTTTATATTTTTTGTGATCTGTTTAAAATAAAGCTGCATTTATTGTTAAATAAGTTTTTTATGATTTTGCTGCTACTTAACTTCAAAAAAAGGTAGGAACTAGAGTAAAAAACTGTTTAATCAATTATTCCAAAACATTTGCCTGCCTTTTCATTTTGTAAACTATTAGTAACAAGCATTTGTATTACTTACAAAGCAAATATTTCCACCTTTGAAATGATATTAAATTATAGAAACAGCTAAATAAATATTGATTAATGACAATAAAAATTTTTCATTGAGTTTTTGAATAATAGAATAGTTTTGAATAAATTTCAATGCTGTTAGAAAATTTTAGAAATAATAAAAGCTTTTTAAATTGTTAGAAAGTATTACCTTAACGTTGGATGGATAAAGATCATTTAACTATAAATATTCATCGTTTTTATTACCACCAGACAACGACTAGTTATTAAAAGATCTACTAAAAATTTAAAAAAACTAATTTTTAAAGATCCTTTTAATTATTGTCAACGGAATAAAATGTTTAGATGTGGTTGATCCATTTAATAGACCGAAACATTAAAAAATAATTACTCCAGTAAATTTATTGATAATATATAAAGTTAAAGCGTAGGTATAAAATGAAAATGTTGACAAATTAATATACTAAATTACAAAACGAAAGACATAAAATTCCCTCGCCACGAAATTTTGGGGAGAATTTTTTATTTGATCTTTCTTGCTTTCAATCTCTACTTCAATTCCTTTTAATGAAATTAATTTCATCAATTCTGACTTAACACGATTTTGTTAAATTTTTTATTTCTCTTTCCAGATTAAATTTTAAGTTTTATCAGAAATTGTTTTTTATAATAAGATAAACTGATTTTAACTAAAAATTATTATTTATTTTTAAATAAAATATTGAAAAATAAAATGTTGACAAATTAATATAGTAAATTACAAAACGAAAGACATAAAAATCCCATAATCACAGTTTTGTTGATATCTTTATTTATCACTCAATACTTTTGGGAGTCATATCATCTATCGCGCCACCAAATTTATGGAAGAATTTTTCATTTGATCTTTCTTGCTTTCTATCTCTACTTCAATTCCTTTTTATGAGATAAATTTCATGAATTCTCTGATTTTAACAAAAAATTACTATTTAATTTTAAATAAAATATTGACAAATTAATATAGTAAATTACAAAACGAAAGACCTTATACGATTCTGTAAAATTTTTTATTTCTCTTTTCAGATTTAATTTTGAGTTTCATCAGAAATTGTTTTTATAATAAGATACAAGATTTTAACAAAAAATTATTATTTATTTTTAAATGAAATATTAATTTTTTAGAACATTTGAAAACATTGCCAATGAAAAAAAAATCTGAACAATCAAAAAAATTCTATCAATATATTAAAATTCTTGCTGGGAAAATTGATAAAAATCTAAAATTTCAATTTTATGATTCCAATGAAAAAGTGCCTAATTACTTACGGTCAACAGATTGTAAAATGCTATTTTGGATTATTGAAGTCTCAAATAAAAACCCGGTGAAATTGGGCAACATATGTTCATGGGGTGAAAATGGAGTTATGGAAATTCATGTTGTCTCTAATGGTGTGGAATTATTCAATGAGTCGAATTATCGATTGTTGAGAAAATTAGATGAGTTCACCACATGGGAAGTGAATAAGACGGTTTTGAATTACATTTTAAAATCTCCATCCCAAGCCGGTTCCATAATCGGAATAGAATTCCGAGAAAATAATAAAGACGGATATAACCCAAAAGTTATTAATAATATCGATACGTTGTCAACAGAAGCAGTTTTACATCCATCAAATGAAGACTTTTTGCACCGGCGTTCATTTATTAGACAAAAATTAGATTGCGATGAAATTCTAAAAAGGATTCTTTTTATTGATGCAACTTTTACAGTAAGTAATGCAGATCACGGTCGTTCACCCTTGTCTATCTCAATATTGGATTATAACGGCTGTGAAATATTGAACACTCTGGTAACTCCAAGGAGTAGAGTTAACTGTTTCGGTGAAAGTGTCCATGGAATAACGGAATTGAAATCACGAGAACAAATGGATGAGTACGATTGTATTCGTAAGGTTCACCAAATAGTAAAAGATAGGATTTTAATCGGACACAACATGTACTTGAAGCTCCATCATTTATTTATCCCAAAATATTCGCTAATGGGAATTCGAGATTTAGCTACGGCTAAAGTGTTTGGAAAATTGAAGGTGGCGAGAAAATTGAATGAACAAATCTACGCGCTTGAGATATTGAAGAAAGCTTTTCTACCGAATGATTCCAATGCATTTTTAACTGCCAATTCACACAATAACGCATGTTTGATACGGAATATTTATTTAGCCGTGGAAAACGAATGGGAAGACCATCTTCCTTTGGTTCCGGAAATTTCATCATTTTTAGCTGATATCTCCAATAATAACTGTTCATCAAATACTAACCAATCGCTATCAACGACTTTAAAAATGGTCACGCCAGATTTTTGTGACAATTTAAATGGAAACCAAATTCTTCATAAACCTGCTCCAAGTAGCGATGTGAATGATGATGTTTCAGATGGACAACAACAATATTGCTTGAACAACACGTTAGCAACTGAAACAGGGCAAACATTGGAGCTAAATGATGAATCTAACCAATTAAATTCACTTAAAACGAATTCAACTGCTCCCATTGGCAGTAGAATATTACCGAATCCTTTAGACAACATTATACTTTCGTTTCCGATAGACAATTCTCACTGCAATATTGACATAGCCAATTGCCAAAACAATGACGATTCTGACATGTTGTCATTGGACGAGTTAGAAAAGGTATCAAAGCCCAATCAGAGTCCACAGGACTTTGAGTTTGGAGATTACAATTTAGACGAATCGTATATTCAACAGAGCTCTCCAGACTTAACCGTAAATAGTGATCCTATCCCAGATATTTCCGAACAGCAGATTCTAACTCGAAATCTCCCATTCATGAAGTCGTGGAGGATTTCGATTGATTTGAATTGCAATAATGATGATAGTGAAGGTGCCAAAATTACCGAGGGTGTCAATAGCGATGCCTCATTATTGGGGGGTAACAAGAATCACTGTGACAATGTCATCACTGGATTCTAATATCTCCCACCGCGCTCAAAATTAGCCTTTTTAAAATTGATTTTTTAAAAAATTTTCAAAACTATTTTTAAAAATAAAAAAGCTTTCAAAGTCACAATTATCAATCAATATAAATTATTCTAGGGATTCTCAATGGCAGAATATATATATACATAGTAAGTACCAATAATCGCCATTTTTATAATAAATTTTAATTTTTACTCCAAAACCCGCCATTTTTGGCAGATAAGATAGTAGTTACTGTATATAATTTTAATTGGAATGAAATTTATAATATGTCGCTTTTATCTGACTTTAGAAGAAAGGAACAAACAGGCGTGGTTTTTGAGACCTAGTTGTTAAGGGAAAACCGAAATTTCATTGCAAATATATTTAGTAATTCGGTTTGTCACTACTGATCCTGACATGTTAATCTTAACAAGTTTTAATTTGTTTTTGTTCCCGTATAAAAAGATATAGTTGAATACGCAAGTGATTTTACAGAAATTATGCAGAAATGGAATTAAAACTAACGAAAACCGTTTTTGAATGAATCAATTAATTTCTGATCTCAAATGAAAAACGAAGATGTATCAATGGCTAGTGTAGGGATTGTTATTGTTTCGGTAGTAGATGAGACTGGGTTAACTCTACTGTAACAATAATCAGTTACTAAGACCTAGCAATATTGAAATTTTTTTACACCGCAGTTTTTCATTGTTAAATTCAATGAATTAATAGATTAGAACGTGTTTCGTCACCATCAATATTTGTGAATCTTTTTTCATTACAGATGATGATAATCATTAAATGTTTTTGCGTTTCGTTTCGTCATTGTTGTAATGAACCAGGTCGCTTTTTCTAAACCCCTACTAAAATCAACGCTGGGGTTAAGTATTTTTGAAATCAATTTTGCTGCTGTTTTTGTAAATTCATCATTTATAATTTTAACAGTTTCTTCTCTCGGATTTAACTCTCCAGTAATCTTTCTTTAAATAAGTTTTATAAAACGTTTAGCATGTTTTAACTACAGTTTGATGAGTTCTTGACCTTGTGAACCAATTATCATTCATGACATTCTATCTCCTTTTCATGAATCATTAAGTTTGCCTGACGAATAATCTATGACAAACTAAATGATTGGATCTACAAGATTTTATGGATGTTTGGCAATGAGAAAGAAACCTAGCGTGACAACTGTTGAGTTCTAATTATTATTCGACAAGATAATACTTATGATTCAACTCATAATGTTCTTGATCACAATGAAAATATATTTTATTTGTACAGTAAATCAATTGTTCCAGTTTGCATTAATAAAATGAAACCCTGATAATAGTAGATAGTTATCCTAAAGGAATTTTTTCCAGTTATAATGAATATAATTTAGTTTTAATAACTTTGTTTCCTGGAACTTTTGCAATACTCTTGTTAATTGGTTGCTTGTATTTATCTTCTATCATATGCGAAGTTGCTTATGTTTTTCGTTACTCTTAAAAGGAGTTCTCGTTATTTAGTTTTAAGTTGAACTATTTTCTTATTCAGAGTCTTTAATAAATAGTATCTGTATATGTTAAAAAAGGCCATAATTTAGTCCGAGTCGGATATATCGTCAATCACTTAAACATGGTTTTGTTACTGGATATCGTTTTAAGTAATACATTTATCACATTTAAATCGTCATTATTGTCTGATATTTTTGGACGATCATGCTTTGTGTTATTTGTCAAGATTTCACAACGATGATGAAATAGCGAGTCATAAACATAATCCAAGTACAGGGGATTAATTAAGTGTATTTGAAAAGTTTAATACCATTGATAATGTTGGGACAGAACACGAACGGCCTTGGAAATGTTTAAATGAATCAGTAATACACACGCAAATACAACATGCAGTTTTAAAACCGAACCTATTAAAACACCAACTAACCCTGCCAAAATACGAGAAAGAGAACAATTAAATATAAAATTACAAAACATAAAAGTAAATTAAAATAATAACAAAGTGCAACCAGATCCGCACGAAATAAACATAAACATAACATGAGAACATTAAAATTTGGCCGAAATTTGATAATTTTCCAAAAAATGCAAAAATCCATGAAAATGAGATAAAAAGCAAGTAATTTGAATTGGAAACAATTCAATTTAAAAATTAAAAAATTGTCAAATTAAATTACAAAAATAATAAAATTAAGAATAGAATATTCCAGAAAATAACAAGGTCAAATTTTGTTTTACTAAATCAAAAATAACACGCAAGGTTAGGGTCGAACAATAGGTATATAAACTGATTCATTTTCACATATTTTTAATCGGTTTTTTACCTGAATCAATATTCACAAAAACTTGAAAATCATCTTAATCGTTTTAACCAGTTTTAATCAGTTTTACTTGGAGCAACTTTATTTGATGTGAGTGGAGAAATGTTCAATGACTTTCTCCACGTCGCACCCAGATAACCTCGTGAGAGCTCTGTCTGAGGTGTCGGCATGGGGAAAGATTTTATGCGATGATGAATGCAATTACAAATGTATTATGATGATGATTATATGCAATAAATATTTTGATCTAACAACTTCTTGTCAAAATTTTTCCGGCCCACATCCGATCACGCACCGCAAGTTAATAAAATATACACACAATTCAGGCTGTGTAAGAGCAGTTTATCTGCCAATAGCCTGTGCCCGTGAAGGTTCAGGCGTGAATAATGCAGGGTCCAAACGTCAAATCATAACCGTTATAGGGAAATTGGGAGGAAGGGAAGTAGTCTTTTGGCTGCTCTTCCACCGCCCATTTCCCTATAATTTCGACCTAAAATCTAGTTTCACATATCGGCAAAAAAATCATAAACATTGAGTAGCTCGGTGAGCCCTCTTAAAATCATAACATGAAGACAATTCTCCTAGGATCTCTTAGAGGGAAAGGAGTGGGGATATATTCGGAAATCATTGTTATGTGAAAGATATTTTAACTCGATAAATTAATTACGTAAAAATTCATTAATTATTATGATTAAAATTATTAGGTCAAAACGGACGAAAAATTATCAATAGAAATACCTAGTAAAGATCAGTATGTTCTCATAATAATAACTTCGCAAAATTTCAACGAGAAAAATTAATCAACGTCAGTAAAATTGCCCATGAACCAGTTAATAAAATCTTAAATTAGCAGCTTCACTAGTAATTATTTTCACGATAAATTAATCTTTCAGTCGATTAAATCAATCCATTCGAAGTTCCCCAAAAAATCATTTATAGAAAGGTTCATTAAATAAAGTGACAAAATGATAAATTAAAACATTAACTGATGACTAACTAGGCGAATATAGAGGCCACTTTAAAATTATAATTTCGAAATAATAATGCCGCCGAAAGTCCGAGAGAAAATATTAGCCTGAGTAAAGAATTTAATTTTTGCCCTGATAATGAGAACGTATAGTGTTAATTTACCCGGGATTGAAATTTGCTATAGTTACTTCATTAAACGGTTCAAAGGATTTAGAAACTACTAGAAATGCAGAAGTACTATTATAAAATTATTACTTGACTCCAATCAGAATTAATAAAAGATAATGAAATAACACAACCTAAAATTAGCGTCAAATTAAACAAAAGTCATGTTGATAGTCCCATATGTTGTACTTAGGCATAACCATGATCATCACATAATAGTTAATCGAATTCACGTAAGATCAAACAATGAACGATAGGATAGGATTACAGATCGTGGAAAAAAATTACCAATCTGTGAGCCATTAACAACCGTGAATTCTTGAACTAATCGCATAAAAATCCAAAATGAAACCCATTGAGAAGGAGGATAGATATACACATAAAATATAATAACATCATTCAGAGTCAAACGTAATTCCCGACCAATATCCAAAATACGAGGAGGAGTAGTTGTTTAACATCCGGGGAAGATAGAGGCAGGCACGCTCCCCAGGCTCGCGACTCATCCCGTTGTTTTCTGAAAAATAATTAGGATTATAATAAAACGATAAGACGAAAATTTCTAACCAAAATTTGTCTCTAATGAAAATCATAATTTTGACAATTAACAGTAAATCAGCAATAGATTGCATATTGAACTAGAGCGAGAGTCAATTAAAATCAATATGATCATAAGTACATGATCAACGTGGCAATGCGCAGCCAGTTTCTGACAAGTGGAGAAGAAAATGACGACGTGGCAATAGAAACCTGTCGTAGGTTGATCGGCACATAACAACAGACGAATTGCACAGTAATAGAGAAAATTGAGGCACATACAGACAAACAGTGGATAGGAAAAAGTAGACGGCATACACATTCCACAGAGTAAGGTATAAATGATACGATTAGACGATCAATTCACATTTTACAGTCATAAATAGCATGAATAGTAATCAGCAAAACGAGCTACGATCCAGAGGTCACCACTCGCGATACCCGAACACGGACGAAATTATGCTAGTGCGAAGAACCGATGCTCAAGGAAGTATGAATTTATTTTAATGGACTAATTTTAATTTTTAAAATATTCATGCACCAATTTGCCTAATCCGAGAGAGAAAAAATTATCGAAACCTGCCAACGAAAAATAACCTATACAACCAGAAGGACCAAAGATTGTTTATTATAATTGTTATTAAATAAATGCAAGCGTCAGTATCTCATTACGATAATTTTCTATGCAGTCAAATGAAAGCCACCTAAGCCTTCCCTTTAAACTCTCACCAGCCCCGGGATTCACTTACAAAACATGCTAACCGTTTTCTTCACGCTCGAGCAGGTATCTAGCCAAATGTCCAGGGCGAAAGCTATAAAATTAATATCACGTCTAACAACATGACCGATGCCAAACGTTTGTCAGAGAAACATTAGACCAGTACGTGAATGCACTATATGCCCAAGTGTAAGCGAAGAGCGTCGAGAGAAGTCTGTAGAACAATAAAAACTTTATTCTGCTGAACCTGACGCTAAAAACACTAAGCTTCACCAACGAAATCGAACAGTTAATTTATGAATCGCGATTCGGACATTTACGACGAATGAAGGTCACGAGATGAAATCAGGAGCTACTCTAACGAATTATGAGCTAGAAGGCATACGAGTCTCTCAGTCATAAATACCTCTTAGACTATTGACTTGATAAATACCGTTAAGAAAACTTAATTCACTTATAGGTTGATGCACGTTTAATAACTCTACGCGAACGATTTATTATTAATTTAATTAATTCTTTTCTTTTTGATGGATATTAAACCGATCAGTTCACTATAAATGCTACAAACAAATTATTTGTTTTACATGTTAATTACCACATGAACGATTCAGTTTATTAAACTATTTAATAAATTCGTATTCACAGGTTTTTGGATGGACGAATCTCGTATCACGATGAGATTCCCATCCCACTCCGCCGCAAAATGTCGACAGGCGATGTGGAATGAGGGGTATTCTATCTCCCCGGTGCGAAAATCCAGATTCAAGAGGCAGGACGAAATGGAGGACGCCGAACGGCCATATATAGCCATCAAACGGGAGCTCGGGCGAAATCCGGCTCGCGAACTTCGAGGACAGGCAGAAGATATCCTAGCTCGACTCGAAGCTCACCAAAGGAAAACCAACAAAGAAGTAAATCGGGCTCGTCAACATCTCAATCAAAGAAACAAGGATATTGCGGCTGGCTTGATCCCGAGCACGGATGGATATGCCCCTTCGTACAGCATCTCATTCGAGCTCGATGATCCGCGAGTGAGCCAGCCAATCCCGCCAATGACGGTATCAGTGCCGAAGAAGATCCTTTCGGGAGCAAAGCGAACGAGAAATGGAGCCCAAAGACCGGAGTGGGATCATACCTACACCCACTGGTCGTCAAGACAGGACCCAAGAGACCGGCCTTCCACTTCACACTATATTTGATTGAAAACAATATTGATTCACACTGTAGCTGATCTAAATATATTAATACTAGTTTCATTGACTTCATATATTTATAATTAATATAAAAATATTCACCCTAACAAAACTCCTTTTACAACTCTAGATTAATACGCCTTAAAACTTTGCGATTATATTCTTATTCATTATAACGCATTATCATTATGTGAACGGAAGCATTCATGATTTACACTTTTCCTTTTTGCAGAGATGGACACTGGCATAATCCTAAACAAGGCTCTGAAAGACGCACGAAAAGAAAATACGGACCTCCATCGACAGATGTTGGAGATGATCCGAGAAGTCTATCGTATCAAATCGACGTGGATAGAACCGGCAAAAGCAAAGGTTCTATATCAACGAGTGACCGCCGCCCAACGTGGATGGGCTGAGGAGAAAAGATTGACACAAGCCCTGAAAACGCAGATTCGTGGACTAGAGGTGGCGCTAGCAGCCTGTCAAGAAGGCCAAACAGTCATGTATCCCTTAGTCTTCGCGCCGGTTCAACTGGCATATCGGGATTTGACTAACACGACCAAACCGGCAGTAAAACCACCGCAACGTCGTCCTGGAAAATTCGAACGGGCGAAGCGACGAGCAATGAGATCATCTGGACAGTCAAACTGAGAAATATTATATTAAATAAATGTTTTGTTAAATTGTCTGTACGTTTATTAAACTTATTAATTATGACTAAACAAGTTATGCAAGATAATCAACATTAAATCAGAGAGAGAGAGAGAGAGGAACGACTGACCATATTTATAAGCGAAGGGACCAGGAATGAAAAATCGCACATATACCTTCTATCGGTGGTGCATTGAACCCGCTATAGGATCGAGCCTTAGCAGTTGCTCTATGGCGCTCACCTTTGGCGATCCTATAACCGGTGGTTACATTACCAAAGTTGCTTGGCAACGGGTAACCATTGGGGGTAAGATGAGTATTTTCATATGGGGTCAAGGACATTGACAACAACCAATAACCCCACAATAGTAAGGTTGCAAAATGAAACACGAGTAGCTACAAAAAGTGTTTAAATGGATAATAGGTTTTAAAAAACGAGATAACATGAGAGGTTTAAAATAACAATTACCAGTGATTGTTTTGTCAAGTGATACTGCTTAACCAGTTAATTCTTGTGCTTAAATAACTGAAAATTGACAAGAATAAAATGACCTTAAAAAGTTAAAAATAGAAGTTAAAATTATATTTCAGTAGTATTGAGTTGATAAAAGTAGTGTATAATAATGACTATGTCCCGTGGATATTTGGCTTTAAAAAAACAGAGACCCCCCCTTAAAAAAATTTTTCGGGAGAGGGGCGGCGGTTAAAATTTTTAAAAAAATTATTTGTTAATGAATGAATTTTAATTTAATTTTTGTTTAAATTTTTTAATTCACGATAGAAAAGTCTCGAAATCCTAAATATTTTTATTTTAATTATTTGTTTTGATCAAATCAATTATTTTATTTATTTTTTTAAAATTATATTATTATTAAATTGTTTGTTTTAATGAAGTGAATTAAATAATTATTTATTATTTTATTTTCATTTAATATTATTATTTTATTATTATTAATAATATTTTTTTATTTCTTTTTTTTTTCATTTTTTTTTATTTTTAAAATTTAATTGTGAGTCTAAGAATAATTTTTCAATGTAAAAAAGATTGATAAATCATCGATAAATTTTGAATTGTAAAAATAACAAACTTTCAATCCATACAAATATTTTTATTGACAATAAAGATTAAATAAAAAAAATTAATTTTTATTTCAAATCAAAAATATCCGAGTAATATGCTTTACGCATTTCGGCCAACAATATATGGATTGTTTGGAGACGTTTGAAATCGTGGCAACGTGGACATCCATTTGAACATGTTACTCTCATGCTATCTTTACAAACAATGCAATTTGCAACACATCGGTCACCAGATCCCTGAATGTTGTCATAGTAAATCTTGAGAAGTTCTTCAATGTTAATCCCTGTGAAATGGTAAATTTTTGTTGCGAGAAACTCTGGTGCGCAATAATCCAAAGTATTTTTAATTCTTGGATAAAGTTCTTGAATTTTCTTTAAAATTACTTCAAAGAGATAAACTAAATAATACAGTAAAATACATATTTAAATATACATGATTACCTTTTGAAATTTTTTAATATTTAATAAATTAAACAAATTCAAACAAAATATTTATTAATTTATTAACATATTTATTTTTGATTTAATATTTTCCACATAATCATTATAATCCAATGATTTTATTCCGAGTATTACTACTTTCCAACTTGAAAATATATTTACACATGATGGATTATATTTTTGAATACATAATGCTGGAAATAATTCTAGTTCAAATATACTATTCATCTTTATTTGTAATTCATATAGATTTATAAATTTTCCAAATCTCGAGAAGTTCTTCAATGTTAATCCCTGTGAAATGGTAAATTTTTGTTGCGAGAAACTCTGGTGCGCAATAATCCAAAGTATTTTTAATTCTTGGATAAAGTTCCTGAATTTTCTTTAAAATTACTTCAAAGAGATAAACTAAATAATAAAATAAAATACATATTTAAATATATATGATTTAACTTTTGACATATTTTAATACCTAATAAAAAATAATACTAACTTAAAAACATAAAAATTTCTAAACATCAACAAAAATATACAAAAAAAAGAATATTTCAAATAATTTATTTATTCAATGTTCTTCATAATCGTCATATTCTTCATTAACTTCCGAACATTCTTCTGGACTGTTACCTAAAACCACATCACCTCCCCTATAATGACCATATGCTACACTTATATTTTTCTCCACCCAAACCCTTTTATCATCCTTATTTATTATTGCAGTTTTACTGTTTTTAATTGTAAATAATTGATGTTTTTTACTAGTAATGAGTTTGTGGCACCGAAAAAATTAAGTTTTGTTCTAACAATCTAGGTATGACTTATGTTTTAAGTCAGTACCCTTCAATGTTATACCCTTAGCTTTGATACTTTCAACTTCAGACAAGAAGCTATAACATTTTGGACGAAGGAACACCCACTCCTTGTATTTTAGTCCTTTATTCTCGTCTTTGAACTTTACAATGACAGAATCAAGGTTCCTACTATACAACGGATGTTTTGGGTCATAATTAGAAGGATCGCGGAGATTATCACTAACCATAGCAGATAAAAGAATGTCTAACTTACAATTCTTAATTTATAGAAAAAAGGAATCGGTGTCCCCAGCAACTATATTAATTTCACAAGTGAATTCTTTTCAATATTTTTCTAACTCTATGTATTGTAATTGATACATCATAATTTTAGATAAATCGAGTACAGTTTGTCCAGTATAACTCGGTCGATCTAAACACACCGATTCCTTATTTAATAACACAGAGACCAAATTATTGTCGATTTTAAATGATTTCCGAAAAGTTGGTTTTGAGCAATAATTAATTAATTTGTTTGCAGAATTACACCTTAAATTAATTCGATTTTTAAGATTTTCTACGGTTTTTCCGTAGAAGCTATTATTTAAAAGTTTATAATAGTTTTTATCTAAATCATTGGTTGATTGCGCTCTAAGTTGTGTGTTAGTGTCTATATACTTTTTAAAAATTGAATTTTGATTATATTTAATGGCTCTATGTATGTGTAATTTTAATTTGCAAAGAAACAAAAAGCTGCAAAAGTCTCCAATGAAGAACATAATTCTTCTTTGGATAATGTGTTAGCATTAACTTCTCAACCTTAGAACCCGGAGCGCACATCTTTTCAGTAGCTACTGGAAAATCATTAAGTTTATCATGAAGAAATGTTGGGATTTCTAAATCTACTTCAAATGTGACAGCAAATGACAGTGATTCAAGATCTTTATTCAAAAAACTAATTAAATTATTTAATTGATTAGTATCAGTAACCCATTCAAAATCTCCATATGGGAATGATTGACGTAAAGCCCAACCGTAGAGATTATTGATGCCAATGTAAAGCAGTGCGGTGTTGTTATCAGATATTACGTGATGTTTATTAACAAAGGTTAATCCAACGCGGATTCCCCCTTCGAAAAAATTATACATCTCCTTGTCAGTGAGAAGTTCAATTGGTTCTTCAAGAGTCATTAGAGCCGATGCCCAAGGCATACCGGGAATTCCATAAAGGTTAAGTGGTTCCAATCGGTTATGAACTAATAACTTTGAACGAAATTGTTGGAAAAAGTCAGCCAAAAGAAAAAATCAAGTTTGAGGTAAACCATCATATAATCTAGTAAAGAGTTACAATTTGTTTCTTCCCAAATAGATTGAGCCTTACTATATTTGGCTTCAGTTACATCTTCCCAAATCGGTGGAAGTTCATATGTAGTTTCTAAAACATCTTGAGAAGTTGCAAAGTTATAAGGGAAAATGCCTTTAGTATCGATAATGTTACCTACAAATTCCGAACAAGTTAAAGGAAGAGTGGTCAATGTTTTAACTGCGTTACTTAATGAACTATTAAGAAATTGACAAGAATCGATGAATTTTACAGTTAATCCACTGATTTTTGCCGACGAAGAAAGAAACTTTTCACTTGTTACTGGAATACAACTTATTTTCTACGTGTTAAAATCATTCATACCATACTTGAGGATATGGTGAAGATCATATCCTCTCAAATTATGAAAAACAACTGGAAATTCAAACCTTATTTGTCGAGAAATGTTAAATTTGGAACAAGCTGCTCCCAAATATTTTCGAGTAAAGTGATCATGGTCCTTAACCGGTACTGATAAAGTCTTATTACACAAATAACAACAAGTTTCCGAAGAAAACGAAAGAATGTCTGAGTCTGTTAATAATATTTTCTTTTTATAATTATTTTGATAAAAGGATAAAACAGTATTAATTGAAATATTATTTATTTCTTGTAGAAAATTGACTACACAATCATCACCCAGGAAACTCTTATATGATTTTTCACCTGTAAAATTGTTAATTAAAAGTAAACCGGCCGAAATCGGCATATGTATTTGAAAATGTATGTCATCTGAAGGTAAGATAACCTCAAAATCAGCATAAAGGACGAAAGGAGGAGTAACAGTTTTAGCCCAATTCTTAAATTTTAAGTTTTTATTTAAAGGTAATGTATAAAGAGTTGTGCCTAATTGATTTTTATCACACAACCCTTTATGTTTATTTAATGAAATTATATTGCGAAAACGATTTAGACATCGATGACACCATATACTTTGAACTCTAGTATCAGTAAAAGAATGATTCCTATAATTAAAAAGCCTATCTAATTTAGTAACAGCGATATAATGATAAGAATCAAGGCTTTCTAATAAAATTAAATTAATAGGTTGTCCCCCAACAACTTTAGAACGATGAATTATTTCGACATAAGGGTGTTTGAAAACTTCAGGATTAGAAAAATTATTATTAAAATTATTTTCATCATGCGTAAGGACATTAATTGAAAGATTTGGATTTTTAGCTTCAAATTTTGGAATGTCACAAAGTTTCATGGGTAAATTCGAAGGTGAAAAGTCAAGTTCAGAAGTGTTGTAGCTAAAAGTTTCATTTCTATGATGGTTACTTATACTTTCATGATTTAAAATAGCTAAAATACTGTAAATGAAGCATAAATTATCGGAATTAGCAACATTTACAGTACAATGTTTATTTAATAAGGATAATGGTGTTGGAATAAATCCATGACCACTCAACCGATTTATTTGTGAAAACTCGGTAAAAAAAAATGAATTAATTTTATTTATAACCCAGTTACTACCTTTGTCATTAATTAATGTTATTTTTTCGTCAAGAAGAGTAGCGCCTTCATCTAAAAATGAATCACTCATTATTCTGGCAGAGTTTGAAATGATGAAAGATTGAAATTCTCCATCTTTTTCAAACTCTACATCAATACAAAGTTGAATCTTAACAGATCCGATTTGATTGATAACATTATTTAATTTATTAAATAACCATTTAATCAACCATCTTTGATTCGTCAGAGTCAGAAAGTATAATAGTATCTACAATTTTAGGAACTTTCGAAGAGCGTGGAATATTATTATTATTTGTTTTTCTTTTCGTTTTTGTAATATTATTATTATCACTCAATGGTCATTTAAAAATATATTTTCTCTTACAGTTAAACTGTGTTAAATGTTCCTTATTGTTTGAATAAAAGTCTGTTTAATTCATTTTATGGGTGGTTTTACATGTGGGACAAATAAAATAGGTGATGTGGTTATAGGTATGCGAATAATAATTCTCCATAATCGTATCACAATTTCCATCATGTTGTGGAGAATTGCAAAAATTGGAGTAAAGATTACCTGTTATAATAAAAGAAAAATTTATATATATAATCATAAAATCATTAAAATAAATCATTTTGAACATTTTTATTGATCATTTTTATTAATGATTTTAAATATTTAATTATATTGTTGACGGATTCCATTTTCTAAAAATAAAAATAATTAAAAATATGATAAAAAACTTACTAAAGTTTGGTATTTGATAAAAGTGAATTTTTTAAAAAATACATTCAGTTATATATTAACAAACATGTAAGTAGTTACATGATCGACCAGTTAAAATTTAGTTTATGAAACACATTTAATTACATAACACCAAAAACATTTAAATAAATATAATCCTCAGAACTAATCCTTTAAAAGTAATACTTATTACATAATACATCTTTAATTACACTTATAATTAAAAAACAATTTTGAAAAGAAACTTTATTCAATAAATTCATTTATTTTTTCATTGTTTTTAACCAAGCTAAACAATGCTGTCCACATGTTTTTGTCATCGGATTTTGATAACGAATTCGATTGTATTCAATTGACATTAACATCGATTCTAGTTTATTAATTAATAAAGGGAGATAATAGAAACCCATTGGATCAAATACATATATTTTATTTGGTTTCACATAAATTGCAAGCCAATGTTTGCCACTGAGATTAGATGATTGAGTAATTATAATCAAAGCTTTGTTAGCATCGATTTATGGAATTTTATCTAGAGGGAAAACTCAAAGAAAATTTTTTTCTAATAATTTTCTACCAATAGAATCAATCTGAATAGAACTAGTAATAATTGAAAAATATATAATTAATAAAATTTCTTACTTCATCCTTGAGAATTCAAAAATCTCAATCTGGTTTATAGTTCATACTAATACTGTTCGATTGGAAGTAATATGAATTTCCTTTTCAAAAACTCCATATACAATTACAGTAACAGATTAGGTTAGGAGTGATTCAAACTTTATATCTAATCTTAAAGTTCCACTTTGTGGTAACTGACTTTGATTAAAATCGAAATCTGGCGCCAATACGAATGTAAAGAATGAATACCTATTTCTAAAGTCTGACATACTGATACAACAATTCAAATTTTTATTAATATATCCCATATTCCTAACAATACTTTGCATATAACTTGTACTATAATTATCATTTTCAAAATCTTGACTATATTTTTCACGATAATCACTTCCTTTACTTAAAGTTATTGACTTAACATTAAAGTGATCAAACATAGTAAATGTAACTAAAAAAGAACCATGAATCTTTTATTTCCCTGGAAAGTTACAAGGAGAAAATTAGGTAATCGTTTATCACCAAATATTTGTTCCTTATAAAAAGAAGAAGATTCAATAGGTAAAGAAAATTCAGCAACTTCTTTGCTTCACATTGGATAAATTGCATTTCTTGTAGCAAGACTTATTTGATGACCCGCTAAAACAGAAGGTTCAACACGAACTCTTCTAACCATTAATTTTGCATCTAGCAATACTATTTTAGGTACAAATTTAGTACATGTCAGACATTTTTCTGGGTTTGTTCTTGTTAATTTAATTTGGACACTAACACCTGGTAACAAATATTTGGGTTGATCAAAGAAATCAAATTGGAGTGGAGAACATAATGAAAATGTTTTGATTTTGCAATCCATGTTTATCGCATAACATCATGTTCAGTGTAACCCATTCTCCTTAAAGATGTATGTTTAATATCTTGATTATAATTTATAATAGTTTCAATTAGGGCTTTGTGTGCAAAACTATCATTTGCTCCTTCAATTTTGGTAGAATTAAAAACTAATTCAGCGTCTTTAAAAAGAGTTTGAAAAAAGAAATTGTTTGCTGTTACATCAGCTTCTTGTGTAATATTTTCACGTAAGCTATTAACAACTTTCAACTGAATATATAACAAAGTATCCTTCAAATCTAAATATTCTGTTTGTGATCCGTTAATGTAAAATTGAATCAAAGAGGTACCAGCATCAGTTATTGAATTCATTGAGAAAATATCTTCCAATGAACCATGTTCAATCACGGCTTGAGGGCATGGTCTATCAAAAAGACATAATTCAGATTTTGCACTAATCATTTTTCAAATATAGTTCCAAATCCTCTCATTCTTTTGTTTATATGTTTCTTCATAATCTTTCTACGTTTAAGTGTCCCTCCTTTTTGTTCATTTTCACGATTAAATACATCACTTACTTTATTAATAACACTAGGTAAAGTTTGCATAACACTAGTAAAAATTCTTTAATTTCAGATATTGCATTTGATTTTAAAGCAAATAAACATCAGAATTATTATTTATTACGTGATTTGCCGTTGTCATATGGAATTTTAACATTGCAGAACTTCTAGGGATACAGTATGACAACGTTCAGGGATCTGGTGACCGATGTGTTGCAAATTGCATTGTTTGTAAAGATAGTATGAGAGTAACTTGTTCAAATGGATCTCATGTTGCCACGATTTCAAACGTGACCGGAATTCCTTACCTATTGTTTTCAAACAACCGGTTCCGTATTGTTTACCTATAAAATATGGTAATTCTCCAACAGATTGACTACTACTATAAAAATTTACAATGTAAGGATTACTCATTCATTTTACGAAATATAATGTAAAAAAAGATTTATCTTCTTTACCAAATATATATTTTCCACTATCGTCACGAATATTGATTTCTATATTGTTTATATATGTTGACGATACAGACAAATACATTGGGTTTTTCTCTATAATTTGAACTAGATTATCCTTTTTATGTTTTTCAACCCATACACATTTCAATAGAGGTACCGAAACATCACCAACAAGAATAGGTTCAATGATATTTGTATAGGTCATCATTTGTTGATTACTTTGCAAAATTTCTGGTAAACTTAATCCAACAATAACTTTTTCTGAATATGATTCTTCACTTAATCCCAAACTTTGAGCCAAGAATTTAATAAATTTAACTTTACTGACATCATCTTCCAATTCAATTTTGACTAATCTTCCTTGTTCAATTTCACAAGATTTAAATGGATGCGGATAAAAAGTCATTAATTGATCATTTATTTGTGATAAATTAGTAATGATTAAATTTTCTTCAAATTTATCTCTATACTCGACATCATAAAAATAATTAGTTAATCGAATTGTATCAAATTTTATTTTACGATTATTTGAAGGAATTTTAATCTGATTCAAGTTTTCAACAAAATTTACTTCTTTTGTATTAAATCCGAATGTTTAAGCTTCTGCAATACTGTCAAATGAAATTTTAAATGGAAAATATTTACAATTATTATTTAAAGTATTTCCATCAATGTATACTTGATAAAATATAGATTTGTGACTAATTGTATATTCATTCTTTGCATCGTTATAGAGAAAATATTCATAACTAGTATGTAATGTACTCTTACTATATTTAATATTTGAGTTGTTATAAAACGGAAAATTATTGTATACAAAAGTGAAATCGGGCAGAGAAACTTGCCATTCACCTTCCAATTAAATTGGATTTTGAAATTTCACATTAAATTTATCAGCTTTATTATTTGGACGAGTAAGAAGACAACTATTACTCGGTAGATTTATATAAAAATCTTTATTCATTTATTTTTCTAAAATGTATTGATAAATGTGTTTTGGTATCTTTACTAAATTTAATTAATTTTTCACTATCATTGCGAATATTAACTTCAATGTTGTTTATAGTTGAAGGTGAAATTGGTAAATACATTGGATTCTTCATTTCTAATTGTACAATTTCCCCTTGTTCATAATTTTTAATCCAAAATAGATTTTAATAGAAGAACTCTAACATCTCCAACAGTTATTGGTTCAATAATATTCGAATAAATGAACATTTGTTGATGATGATGTAATAATCTTGGAACTTTATTACCAACGATGTCTTTATCAATAAAAGTATGTTTATTTAATCCTAATTTTTTGATTAAATTGTTGTCAAAATATATTTTTGAAATGTTATCTGGAAGTTGTATTTTAACCAATTCATTGTTTTCAATTTTTAGTTCTTTAAATGGAGACGGAATAAATGACATTAAATGTCCTTGTAATTCAGATGTAAATTATCTTAAAAATATTTTTCAAATATTGTTTTTTCTTCATAACTTATAATTATCCTGAATTGTTCAATAACACCATCATCTGTAAATTTTGGTAATTTTAATCGACAATGATCATCTTCATTAATGATGGATATAGATTTTAATCCAAACCTAAACGCATGTTGAATGTCAGGGAATGTTACTTTAAATGAAACATGTGGACAGACAATAACCAAGTTCTCATATTTTTCAATAAAAACATCAACATCAAGGGTACGTTTAGGATTTATTAATTCATAATTTTCATGCCTCTTCATCGTTTCATAACTTAGGTAATAATTACTATAAAACGGAAATGTTTTATATACTAAAGTAAAATCAATCTAAGCAACTTCCCACTCGCAATCCAAGTAAATAGGATTTTGAAATTCGACATTAAAATTACTAGCTTCATTATTAGGAAAAATAAGAGGAAAACTATTATTAGTTATAATCATATAAAACTGGTTAATATTTATTTAATTAATTGATTTTCAGATATCCAAGTTGGAGTTTCATATCCATTTCATTTAACATAGTATTGTTTATATTTACCAACATTCTTAGTTTTTAATATCTTTTGAATTCTGAATACAGTATGAGCTTCTATAACATGGAGTTCCTGTTCGTAGAATTTTCCATTAACTTGATTGTTTTCCTCTTCTTTGATAACGTACATTACAGGATTCTGATTCGTATCAATTTCTGAGATATGAAATACTTCATCACTCCAATTGTTGTCGAAATTCTTGATGAATGGAGAAGCACTGATTTTACTTATTCTAACGTGATTATCCACTTTATATTTAGGTTTTTTAATGATAGAATCAGATTGTTGTGATATCCAATTATCCAAATTATTCGTTGAATAAACATCAATTGGTCGCATTCCATTTAAACCCCTATGTGGCGAATAATCCAGGTTTTATTTTCTTTATATACGAAATTCTTTTTCAAGTGATCTCTTAGCGTTTTATTAAATCTTTCCACGTGGGCAGCTTTAAATTGAGAAAATACAGAGTAATGATTTATTCCTTTGATAATTTCTTTAACTTTACTATTATAAAATTCTTTACCTAAAAATAAATTTAATTTAATTATTTTATTTAATTGCATACCCAAATCAGTTTGTCAGTTACGAGGCTTGCCATCAACAAATAATTCCTTGATTGCTTCAGCCATTTCATTTGCCGATTTGATTGTTGTTGGAATAGCACGAGCAAATCATCTAAATATATCAACACATGTCAAAATATATTTGTATCCCATATTAATTTTAGAGAATGGTATCATTTCCATCAACTCCATTTGCCATAAATCATCAACTCCCATTGTTTTATAACTACGGGTTTTGAATTTCTTCAACATTGGTTTATTTAAACTGTACACCATTTGCCCAGATAACCAATTCTGAGTTTCTTTCTTTGAATTAACTACTTCCTTTGCCAGTTTTCTTAGTTTTTTCTCAGTTTTTTTGAGTCTGTCCATACGTTTTCGAGCTTTTTCCCTGTGTTTCGATTTTTGGTTAATGTTTCCTTTATTATTACAACAAATTGTCAAAATATTGCAATGTAAATTATGTTTATCGGGTAATGAATTCTTGGTACCCATTAAGAAGTTAATGATGAAATTGCGCTTATTACAGAAAATATTATTAGAAATAATGTCCCCAAAAATCCACTATTTTGTTTATATATTATATTTCGCATCAGACGACGATTTTTAGTGTTTACTAAAGATAAAAGTTACCTTTTATGCTTTTGGAACACAAGTTCTTTAGCTTTAGTAATGTTTACATTACCACGAATTACATTAACAATAGCTTCAACTAGATCATCTATAACAAATGAAGGAAAATTCTGTAAAATATTCATTCTTTTATTATTAGGAGCCTTCATCAAGGCATTAAAGTATGCTAACTACGTTCAACTTTCATATTAAATACATTTTTCATCTAGTTGTTTTGTTTATATTTAAATACACTTTTAATCTTTAACAATCTTCT
Organism: Schmidtea mediterranea; assembly: GCA_022537955.1. Taxonomy (NCBI): domain Eukaryota; kingdom Metazoa; phylum Platyhelminthes; order Tricladida; family Dugesiidae; genus Schmidtea; species Schmidtea mediterranea. Next base: position 247,581,277 of record CM039680.1, on the reverse strand, counting down.
TACTCGTTTTTATTATTTTACGTTTAGTAACCCTGTTCTTTGTAACTTTTTTCTTTGTTGATTTTTCACGTTGAACAATCACTTTTTAAACATCATTTCAAGAAATTATTTTCAGATTTCAATTTTGTTTATAAATCGTAACACCTTCTCATTGAAAATATCAGTTCTAATACGTAAATCATCAGGACATTGTTGTGTAAAGTCAAAAAAAAATTTTTCGTGTGGAACCTTTGTTGCATCTTGAAACGAATCAATTAAAAAAATTTTATCATTAGGATAAGCTTGTCTAGCAAGAAAATCTATAATGGTTGCGTCTCGAGGGTTTTTAAAAATAACCAAGTATTCTACATTTAAATTAGGAGCTCTATGACCGCCCCTTGATGAAACAAGTTTTGAGTAATGAAAATAACAGTAACTCTAATATGTTGAGCGATTTTTGTAAATAAATTATTAAAATCCTTTTCTTTATTAGCTTCCTGGTATAGATCATCTATAATAATAACATCACCTTGATATAATCTAAATGACCAATTTTTATCAAATCCTTTAATTATTGTAATTTTCAATTTACAGAATTGATTTTGAGTAAGTTCATGTTCTTCGTCAGCTCCTCTTTGCCAATATATTTTTTTGAATTTTGATTTGAACAAGTTCGATTGTAATAAATTGCATACAAATAAAGTCTTTCCACAACCACTTGGTCCAACTACTTGATATAATGCATCGTTTCTTAATTCCATTTTATTATTAATTATTTATTTAATTGTTTATATTTGTTTTAATTTTAAAAGTTACTTGAATTGGAATTATTTTAAAATGTTGAGTAACATAAATTATAAAGGAAGATATTCAATACCTGATATGAAATTCCCATTTGGAAAACCACAGCAAATTGAAGATCGATCAGGTAAGTATCCGAAAATATTTTTCAGGTCGGGGAAATGTCGGGTAATGGGATGTAAGCAACCTCTAAAAACTGGGGATTTGAAATATAATATACATGATTTACAAATTCAATCAATCACTGTAACAATTGCTATTGGAAAATTTATAAATCTATGTGAATTACAAATAAAGATGAATAGTATATTTGAACTAGAATTATTTCCAGCATTATGTCTTCAAAAATATAATCCATCATGTGTAAATATATTTTCAAGTTGGAAAGTAGTAATACTCGGAATAAAATCATTGGATTATAATGATTATGTGGAAAATATTAAATCAAAAATAAATATGTTAATAAATTAATAAATATTTTGTTTGAATTTGTTTAATTTATTAAATATTAAAAAATTTCAAAAGGTAATCATGTATATTTAAATATGTATTTTATTGTATTATTTAGTTTATCTCTTTGAAGTAATTTTAAAGAAAATTCAGGAACTTTATCCAAGAATTAAAAATACTTTGGATTATTGCGCACCAGAGTTTCTCGCAACAAAAATTTACCATTTCACAGGGATTAACATTGAAGAACTTCTCGAGATTTGGAAAATTTATAAATCTATATGAATTACAAATAAAGATGAATAGTATATTTGAACTAGAATTATTTCCAGCATTATGTCTTCAAAAATATAATCCATCATGTGTAAATATATTTTCAAGTTGGAAAGTAGTAATACTCGGAATAAAATCATTGGATTATAATGATTATGTGGAAAATATTAAATCAAAAATAAATATTTTAATAAATTAATAAATATTTTGTTTGAATTTGTTTAATTTATTAAATATTAAAAAATTTCAAAAGGTAATCATGTATATTTAAATATGTATTTTATTGTATTATTTAGTTTATCTCTTTGAAGTAATTTTAAAGAAAATTCAGGAACTTTATCCAAGAATTAAAAATACTTTGGATTATTGCGCACCAGAGTTTCTCGCAACAAAAATTTACCATTTCACAGGGATTAACATTGAAGAACTTCTCGAGATTTACTATGACAACATTCAGGGATCTGGTGACCGATGTGTTGCAAATTGCATTGTTTGTAAAGATAGCATGAGAGTAACATGTTCAAATGGATGTCCACGTTGCCACGATTTCAAACGTCTCCAAACAATCCATATATTGTTGGCCGAAATGCGTAAAGCATATTACTCGGATATTTTTGATTTGAAATAAAAATTAATTTTTTTTATTTAATCTTTATTGTCAATAAAAATATTTGTATGGATTGAAAGTTTGTTATTTTTACAATTCAAAATTTATCGATGATTTATCAATCTTTTTTACATTGAAAAATTATTCTTAGACTCACAATTAAATTTTAAAAATAAAAAAAAATGAAAAAAAAAAGAAATAAAAAAATATTATTAATAATAATAAAATAATAATATTAAATGAAAATAAAATAATAAATAATTATTTAATTCACTTCATTAAAAGAAACAATTTAATTTAATAATAAAATAATTTTTTTAAAAATAAATAAATAAGTAAAATTATTGACTTGATTAAAACAAATAAATAAAGTTATTAAAATAAAAATAAAAAATTTATATTCAGGATTTTTAATTGAGCAAATATATTTTAGGCTTTTTAGTCGACAAGTGATTTGAGCCAATATTATTTTTATGGGTTTTTAAGTATGAAAAATGTCTTAGGCTTTTTATTCGAGGAAATATTTTTTGGTTTTTTAATCGGGTTTGAGACAATTTTTTTCGAAAATACCCCTCACTATAGTATGACCAATCATAGGCGATTTAAGCCAATTTTTATTTTTTAGGTTTTTTAATCGAGTAAAAATTTTTTATTGTGAATTTAAAAATTTTTAAAAATTTAAACAAAAAATTAAATTAAATAAAAATTAAATCACTAAAACAAATTATTAAAAAAATCCATTCATTAAAACAAATAATTAAAAAAAATGTTCATTCATTAAAACAAATAATTTTAAAAAAAAATAACCCCCCCACCTCCTCCGAAAAAAAAATTTTAAGGACGGGGGTCTTTGTTTTTTTTTCAAGCCAAATATCTACGGGGCATAGTCCTCATTATACACAACTGATGAACGAAGCATATATGATCGACTATGGAGTAAGATAGGCTGGCCAGAGGCTTTCATTGAAAATCCGGAACATTTTTAAAAAAAACCAACTGGGACAAAAGCAAAAATAGTTTTTCTACTCAGATTATTAATTTTATTATTCATACTTTTCTGAAGAATTAACTTTATCAAGGAACTCAGTGTTGTTCTTGATAAGCTGTAGAACTGGTTACAATCTAAATCACAGTTAAACTGGATTGTAAGAAGAACGTTAAGTGTTCCAATTTCCAATCTACTTTAGTCTAAAGAAAGCGCAAAATCACCATAATAGAGTGAACTAGTTTTTCAACCTTTGCATATTAAATACAATAGCTTATACAAGACAATTGAAAAGATTTCTAAACAAGTGGTAATGCAAGAGGCAGAGGTTGTGATGTGGAAGAAGAAGACCTTGTGATTAAGAAATTTTGTAAAAATCAGAGGATATTAAAACTGTAATAAGTTTAGAGAAATCATAAATAACACAAGATAAGAGAGCACAAACATATCAGACAATAGTAATAATTTTAATATATTAAATAAAACAATTTCCAGAAACAAAACTATTTTCATTAATAGAAAATTTAATTCAAAAATTTGAATTAACAGAAAATATCAGAGAATTGAGTGCAAGTAGTTTGTAAAATATTATTGACTAAAGATTAAAAACAGACGTGAAGCTGTGGATAAAGTTATAAAGTGAATGGAAAATATTGATTAACTAAAATTTTTAAGAAAAAGATAACGAGTAATTGAAAATTAAACTGTAAAAGCATGCGATACTGAGGAGGTAGTAAAGAAATTTGTAAATAAAACAAAAGTTAAACTATGTAAAAAAATGGAAAGTCATTTATTAATTGTTAGACACAAAGAACTTTTCAGCGAAAAATCCAACTAGATTATTTGTTACGGAACCAAAGGTTTTTATGTATATCAATGGTCAGATTTCATTCTCAACGAAGCGAGAGAGTGTATAATTAAGTTTTCAGAAGAAAGTTTTGAATGTAAATAAATAGTGAGAACAATATTGACACTTACATGGGCGCTAGAGGCATAAATAATAACACTGAACAAGTGTGAAAATACATTTAAAACCAAAAAGGCAAAGGAAGTTAAACAATAGGTGAACGTTGTTGGATGGACATTAATATGAGGCTATTGTAAAAAAGGAAAATATAAAATATATGATCATGTTGTAAAAAACATCGTGGTGAAGAGACAGTATTATGTCGAGTTGTTTTTTGATAAGTATCTTTTGATAGATCATCAAAAAAATGATGACGCACTAGTTATAGGGTTTCCAGATTTTCACCACTGCAAACCTGCACAAAGAATTTGTAAAATAAAAAAGTAGTAGTAGGATGTGAGCCCGTCAGATACAACCCCCTTTGACTTACGTAATTATTGCATAACATTTTACCTCTGCACACGCTATTGCTACCTGAAGATTGACCTCTGTCCACTAGTTGCTACCTAGTAATTGACCAAATTTCAGTGACGTCATGATTACGTCACTTGACCACTGGTCACTTATTATGTCACTGGTCAGTCGCACACTTATTATGTCACCGGTCACTACCGGGAGACACACTTATTATCTAACTGTTATTATGTCACGTAGTTGTGGACCAACACACCTACCAACTTCTACACACCTACCTTCTAGAACCTTCTACACACCTACTGCAATCGTAGTAGAGAAGGATGAATTCAAATGTAAGTTATCAAGTATTTGATCAATCAGTCTCTTCTGCAATTGGCGTCTTCTGAATTTTCTTTTGTGATTTTTATCCCATATTTTCCCTTAGTTCGGGATATGAGAGGATTATCCTTTCGATAAGGAATTGAATAGCCATTTTTAAAACCATAAATTAAAACATATCAATTTATAAATAAAAGAAACTTACCATCAGTTGAATTGTTTCTCATTTTGTTATTTGAATGAATAACTCACTTGTATTTATACTAATTTTTAACACACATCAGACTCATTTCAACTAATCAGAATCATTCACACAAATTACAAACACATCACAGCCAATTAAAACTATCAACAACTATTACATCTACGTTAGGTAATTCTAAGTAAAAACTTTAAGATTTCATCGTTTTCAATGACTGACTTAATATCATCAATAATATTTCCAATAATTTCATGATAATCCAATGTTTTAAGACCTAAAATTACTATTTTACCACTAGCAAACACGTTAACACATAAAGGATTATATTTAACATATCGTAAAGCTGGGAATATTTCAGGTTCATATATACAATTAATTTTGTTCAATAAATCATATAAATTAATATCTACTCCAATATCGGTAGTTACTGTAATTGATTGAATTTGAACATCTTCAATTGTAAATGATAAATCTTCAACTTTTAGAGGTTGCTTACATCCCATAATTCGACACTTACCTGACTTGAAAAATATAATTGGATACTTACCACTTCGATATACAATTTGTTGCGGTTTCCCAAATGGGAAATTCATGTGAGCATCTGAACATTTTCCTTTATAATTTATGTTACTAAGCATCTATGACGTAATTATTTTTGAATATTTTTTATTCGTGTATAACTATTAATTTAAACAAATATAAACAATATAATTAAAGTTAATATTTAAAATGGAATTAATGTTGGACGTATGAGAGTGTTAAAAAACTAGGCCATTGAGTCATCCCAATCCTATACCTTCAGTTTCCGCTACTAGGGGTAACTATTCCGTACGTCACATGATTTTAATTACTATTGTACACCCGTGACCGGAGCCACGTTGGAATTGCGTACAGTAGCCGAATGCCATTCGAGCAGGTGAGCGCCATTACTAGCACTACTCCTCGAAGGACCTTCGTCTTTCCCGGATTGTAGCTGCCGTTAGGAGGACTTACGCTCCTAGTCACAAACCCATTTTTAAATCTCCGCATATTTTCCTTAATTTCGTTGAGGAAACCATGAAAAACCATTATCCCCGTATCAGCAAGCGCAAAGTAGTCTCCCTCGCCCCAATACTCCATTTTTCGAGCGATGAAGCAAAGAAAGAAATCTTTAACAATATTAACTAAAAACAGAATCAAAACAATTTGAATAAAACGAAATATCAAGAGACATAAAATTAACACTATATTAATTATGACAAATGTTGAATCACCCAGTAGGATAAAACTAATGTGAAAGGCTAGGATAATCAGATGGATGCCTTAGTTTTCCTCTGCGTCCATATCGGTTGGGAGGCATCTCCTCTTTGGTGGTCGATATGGCGGGGGGTCGCCTCGAAAATCTTCGTCTCTTCGCGAAGATGGCCCTGCAATTTCGCCTCGGGGGCCGATATTGGGAACCTCCCCCCGTGAGGATGGCGATCTCCTCCAAGTTCAATTCGAGATTATTTAGATACCGAATCAGTTGAGGCGGTTCGCTCTCCTCGTCCACTAAGTTAATGTGGATCGATTCTGGGGGGAGAGGAGAACATAATCCGCGGGGCATAGCAGATGTCCGGGTCGAGTTCTGAGATCTCAAACTCTTGGTACGGGGGTGGCAAATCGTCTATTTGGTACACCCCCTCCGTTGGCCGAGTTTCTCGGAGACGTGCTTCTTCTTGTCGGCGTCGATCCCGACGCCGCTTGTTTCGATTCGGCCGGTGGCGGGCCGTGGGGGCGGCGGAGTTCGCCCGGACTTCCATTGGCACTGAAGGTGGTGAGTGCGTCGGATTTGTGCTTGGTGCAGGAACACTAGTTACAGAATTAGAGAAATCTTCAACGTTGGGGAGGTGATGGGCCGGAATGATGTCGAGTTGCCCCGCTCGAATGTTTCCGGGAACACGAACTCGGAGTTCGGTATCTGAAAAGGCTTGTCGAAGCGCCACCGATTGCTCGCGAATCAGTAGACGCTGGGCGCGTGACTCGACGATTAGTTCGTCACGCGCCTGGGAAAGTCGGGAGATTTTTTGCCTGAGCTCCCTGACGACTTCTGGTGGAGCCCAGGTCCCTTTTACCCTTTCATGTTTCGTCTGGAGGTCTCTATGTTGGATTTTGAGATCTTCGTACTTGTGGCGGATTGGTAGAGTTATCATTATTCGTCATACTGGTAGAAAAAGAGAGAAAATTTAACCGAAATAATAAGTAAAAGGAAATATTTTTATAAACAGAATTTGAGTGATGCTGAGAAGTGGAGTATCGGCGGCAGTTTGGGTTCGTTTTCCCTTTGACTATGACCCTGACTCTCGGCTTGTAGTTATGACCTGGACGGTAAATCTCGTCCTACTATAGCGGATTAAGCGAAGTCATATACTATATTTTAGCGTATGCCGGGACTATTAAATTATTTGCATGCTAACGCTTGGAATGAATTCCGACCATTTATTTGGGTAGTAAATTTTAAAACACGATATATTCATTAAATTATTCCTAAGGTAAGATTTAACGGGTAACGTAGTTATCGTTATTTATATAATTGGACTTAAGGAAAAACACGATACAATTATTAATTATTTATATAATAAAATTTTGCACTTAAGACCACTATTAAATTATTTATATAACCAAATTTAGAATACGACATAATTATGGGTTTAATAGTATAAATAATATTTCGAATTAAAATGCGGTGGTTTAATTATTTATAAGCTTAACTATTAATTATAGGGTGATAGTTAATTCATCCTCATTGACAGTTGTATTGACCTGAAAGTTTCCTACGTTAAGTGATAGTGATTAGATTTTACGAGGTTGCGTTGGTTTTCAATCACTAACTGAAGCTCACCTCCGTGCCTGCCTCCGAAACGAATTTTTCGAATGGCCAACGGTAGCTTTCGCTCGGGTACATCGCGTGGAGCAAGTTCCTAATTTTTAGTAAGGGTTTGGGTCTTCAAGATGGATACTAGTCTTTAATGATAACTCATAGCCTTCGGGAACGATCTTTAACCTTTAATGACAATTTATATTTTTCAAGACTAATGCTATCAATTACTAATACATTGTAGTTCCAAGATTACTATTATTAACTATTAATAATTTATAACATTTAATGACAATTTACAGTTTTCCAGGTTAATGTTATTAATTAGTAATACAGTGTAGTTCCAAGATTACTATTATTAACTACTAATAATTTATAACATTTAATGACAATTTACAGTTTTCCGGATTAATGTTATTAATTAGTAATACAGTGTAGTTCCAAGATCACTATTATTAACTACTAATAATTTATAACATTTAATGACAATTTACAGTTTTTCAGATTAATGTTATTAATTAGTAATACAGTGTAGTTCCAAGATTACTATTATTACTTACTAATGGTTTATAGTCTTCAAGATGTATATTATTGATAATTTACAATTTTCACGATTAATATTGACGTGGAATAGAAATCCGCAGTATTCCAGTTTAAAGTTAATGGTAATTTATCATTTTCAAGGTTAAAATTGCTATTGAATATTAATTTACGGACGTCAAAGTTAAGATTTATATTTGATGTTAGCTTATATAAAATGATGTACTAATAACATGAAAGCTTACGATTTTTTCGCGATGGGTCCCGATACTGGAAACGATTAAATCCAAGCGACTCAAAAAAAAATTTAGATCAAGTAACTTATTTTAACGTTGGCTATCTATCGATTTTTTGAAAACGAATCACAAGGCCCACAAAACTTTTGCACGGATCAGTGCATCTATTGAAATTCTTCGTGTGGTGAAGGTTTAACAGACCGTGAATAGAATTCTATGGATTTGCGCGTTTTATGGAAAGTACAGCTATTCTGGATTTTTGCATTATGGTTCGCGTTTACTCGCCATACTGGATATGTGGATTTCCTATATTGTCTACCGAGTCACCAATCTATGTTCATGGTGGATGTCTTGACTATAAGATGAGGGTGGATTTTTTAAAACGACACTTCGCTCGCTGGTTTCTTTATTCCAATTCCAATAATCGGAATGGTCAATCGTGCTGCTCTCCTGTGGAGCATTTATCGGAAAAGTAATTGTCATTTTTGTCATTTGCAATAAATTGTTCCACTATCGTTTGGTTTACTTATTTAATAGAGGTTTTCACAAAAATGTTTCATCATTTTCGACTTATATCCTATCCCTGCTGCCCAGTTCTGTTTCCACATTTTCGTTCGGAATACTTGAAAATTTTGTAGATCAAACCATGATCCGCCTTAGCTTCCTCCTAACTAGAGTCTTCCGCTCTTCCCGTGATTTTAGACGACTCGCTCCGGCCACATTTTCAGCAGCCGCCTCGAATATACAATGGCGCCCTGCGTAGCGGTCCCGTGCACAAAGCCGGAACCGACTGCGAACTGCCAAGGGGTTCACGAGGCATGACCCACGAGCTCAACTAAGGGTTTTCACCCACTAGCCGGCACACGGTCGGTCCCATGAACCATCTATTTCTATACATTAACAATATATGATTTTATAGGGTTCGAACGTATAAATATACATATATAGATATAGAGTTAGTAATGAAATGAGACGTGAACATCGAAAATTTTAATTTAAATGAAATGTATCATAAAAATGAAAATCAATTACACTAAATGACAATGAAAAAGTTCCTTACTTAGTTCGTTGAATACAAGGCTTCAGTACAAAAATTGATTTTCAATAAAGCATAAGATTAAAAATAATGAAATTCATCACTGTATTTATAGTATTTTCGTGCATGTGTGCGACCAATAGGCGATTTTCCGCCATTTTTAGGGCTTTTTAGTTATTTTGTTATTTTAGAATTATTTTTATTATTTTTTGTATATTTTTGTTTATTTTTTGATACATAATTTATATTATATTTGAATTTTATTTTTATCATTATTTTCTTGTACTATTATTTTCAGCCCTTTTTATTTATTTTCTGGCCGCCACTTCTGCCTATGTTTTTTCTAAACCTTATTTTGCAAGGTTTTGGCAGTTTATTTTATTTCTTTATGTTTTCTTTTTTGCGTCTGTAGGCATTTTCGAATTTTAATTAATTATTTGTTTTATTTAATTTTTGTTATGTTTTTATTTTGTTTTAATTATTATGTTATTTATTGATTTTTAGTATCTTTATGCGGTGCATGTTTATGTGCAGTGATTCCTTCCATTGCTTCCACTCTTTGGCTTTAATTTTTACTTTTATTTTGTTTAAATTGTGGCTCTGAGCCCAAAATTAAGAAATGATGCAGTATATCAAATTGTTGGTCCAAGCGGAAGTGGGAAAACATTATTTGTTTGTAAATTATTACAATCAAACATGTTTAAATCAAAGTTTAATAAAATATATTGGCATAGGGGAGCTGATGATGAACATGAAATGACGCAGGATCAATTTTGTAAAATAAAAATGATAATTATAAAAGGGTTTGATAAAAATTGTTTATCTAGATTACGGCAAGGTGATGTGATAATTATCGATGATTTATATCAAGAAGCGAACAAAGAAAAGGATTTTAATAATTTATTTACAAAGATAGCTAGACATAAAGGTGTTGCAGTTATTATTATAACACAAAATCTTTTTCACCAAGGAGGATCTCACAGAACTCGCAATTTGAATGTCCAATATTTGATTAGTTACAAAAATCCTAGAGATGCAACTGTTATTGATTTCCTTGCAAGACAGGCTTACCCTAATAATCGTAATTTCTTGATAAACGCCTTTCAAGATGCAACCAAAATTCCACATGGATATATTTTTCTTGATTTTACACAGCAGTGCCCAGATGATTTACGAGTTAGAACTGATATTTTCAATAAAGAAGGTGCAATGTTTTATAAACAAAGTTGAAAATGATGCTATATACATCCAATCATACTACTTAAATCTCGTGTTAAACATCCAAAATTATCAAAACTTCGAAAAGTGTTTAAAAAGACTCGTGAACCATTGATTCCACCAACGACTAGTTTCACCCCATCTAAAAAACTTATAACTGAAAATATTCCGGCACAAATTGTTATTTCACACAATTTAAAATCAATTCCGAATAAAAATGAAAAGTCTATAAAATCAAGTCATCGTAGTTTTCCATTTTTAAATGCTTTACTAAAGGCTCCAAGTGTGAAAAGAATGAATATCTTACAATCTTTTCCAAATTACGTTATTGACGATTTACTTGATATTATAGTCAAAGTTGTCAAAGGTAAAATTGAAATCAGTAAATCAAGTAAAAAGGTATTAAACAAACACAAAAAACCACTGTTATCACTCGTAAATTCAAAAAATCGAATGCAGATGCGTAAAATCGTATATAAACAACAAGGTGGTTTTATTGCGGCGTTGCTACCATTAGCATTATCATTATTAGCTGGAGTAATAGGAAATTCATTATCATAAACAATGGGTACAACTACTTCATTACCTAATCTTATACTTAATTTTAAGTCTACCTGTTGTAATGGAGAAAATTTGGACAAATCCAAAAGACGAAGCAGGTTTCAGTAGGGTAGAAAAGCTAAAGAAAAAAGTTACAAACTCGAAAAAAGAGACGCAAAAATGGTTATCCGGCCAACTGGCTTACAGTTTGAAAAAACCGATGTTGAAAAGGTTTCCAACAAGAGCATATAAAACATACGGAATTAATGATTTATGGCAAATGGATTTGATGGAAATGATACCATTTAGTAAAATTAACAAGGGCTACAAGTATATTTTGACATGTATTGATGTTTTTAGTAGATTTGTTCGCGCTATACCAGTCAAAACAAAATCTGCAAATGAAATGGCTTTAGCAATAAAATCAATGTTTAAAAATGGAAAACCGATTAATTTACAAACTGATTTGGGTAAAGAATTTTACAACAGTAAAGTTAAAGAAATAATAAAAGGAATAAATCATTACTCAGTATTTTTACAATTCAAAGCAGCACATGTTGAACGATTTAATCGAACATTAAGGGATAAACTTAAAAGGTATTTCGTGCATCAGGGTAATAAATCATGTAAATCATTTTCGTAAATTAAATGATTAATCCAGATATAATTTCATTGTATAGTAATAGCCAAACTGGTGGCGAAATACCATATTTTATTGGTAAGCAGTATGGGTCTGGTTGATTACGGACAATTGGAAGATTTGCATTACCAATTCTTAAGCGTATAGGCAGTTTTGGAATGAAAACAGCAAAGGATGTGATAATGAATGATAAGAAAATATAACTATCATTAAAATCAAATGCTCTGTCTGAAATTAGTAAAGCTTTACCGGCAGTATCATCAATGATACCTGGTGTTGCAAATATGTTTAAGAGAGAGGAACCTCAGCCTGAATATACTGCATCAGGTGGATCCATGCCAAAACGTAGAAAACATGGTAGGCATATAAACAATCGAATAAAAGGACATGGAACTATATTTCAAAAATGATTTGTGGAAAATCTGAATTATGCATTTTCGATCGTCCATCACCTCAAGCAGTAATTGAATATGGTGCATTTGAAGAAGTATTTCCGATGAATTCAATTAATGATAGTAGAAATGATGTTGAATTTTACATTAATGGTTCCCAAACTGAATATTTGGATTTGAATGATACTTTATTAACTGTTAAAATTAAAGTTGTAAATGTCGACAGAAAAAATTTGGTGGATACTTCAGATGTTAAGCCAAACAATTACATGTTTCATACACTTTTTAAAGACGCAATTCTTGTGTTTAATCATATTAAATTTGAGGGAGGTAACAACACTTATGCACACAAAGCATTGATTGAAACTATATTAAATTATAACGGTGATACTAAAAATACTTGTCTTACACCTATGGGATATGGAAATTTTGAAGAAAGAAAAAGTTGGATAAAAGACTTAAAGGTTTTTACAATGTGTTCCTCACTACAGTTTGATTTTATGGATCAACCAAAATATTTACTTCCTGGTGTCAATGTTCACATTAGATTGAAACGATCTGATTCTGCATTATCATTATTTTCAAAAACTGGGGAACCAACATGTCAATTACTAGATGCTAAATTAATGATTCGAAGAGTTCGTGTTGAATCGTCAGTATTAGCAGGTCATCAACTTGGTCTTAATTCAAAACATGCGATTTATCCAATTAAAACAAAATAAATAGTTTAGTTTGCTATTGATAAAGGTGCATCATCATTCTATAAGGAACAGATATTTGGAGATAGAAAAATGCCTAATTTTATTCTTGTAACTTTTCAAAGTGAATCTCAATACAACGGTTCATATACTGATTCAAGCTCAAAATTCAGACATTATAATGTTACTTCATTATCTTTATCAAAAAACACAGATTATCGCTAAACATATACTCAAGATTTCGAAAATAACAATTTCTGTACCACATATATGCAAAGTATTGTGAGAAATATGGGTTATTTAGATAAAAACCTAAATTGTGGAATATCTCTTGATGATTTTAAATCAAAATATCCATTTTTCACATTTGTTTTGGCACCTAATTTTGATTTAAATCAAAGTCAATTACCTCAAAATGGAAATTTACGATTGGATATAAAGTTTTCTAAAGCTGTTGAAGAACCAGTACATGTAATAATATATGACGTATTTGAAAACGAAATTCAAATTACTGCAAATCGAACTGTACTAGTATAAATATAGTAACTCTATTTAATCAGATTATCATGAAGTAAGATTTTAATTAATAATTAATTTTATTTAATTAGTTCTGTTCAGGTTGAAAAAATTGGAAAACAGTTATTGGGGAATGGGTTTGTTGGTGTATTTCCTTTAGATAAAATTCCATATCTTGATGATAACAATGCAATAGTGGTTAATACTCAATCATCTAATCTTGGCGGTGAACACTGGATTGCTGTATATGTGAAACCGAATAAAATCCATGTTTTCGATCCAATGGGATTCTATTATCCAGCTTAATTAGTTATTAAATTACAAACAATAGGAAAGTCGATTGTATACAATAAACATCGATATCAAAATCCTTTAACAACAACTTGTGGTCATCATTGTCTTGTTTGGCTAAACTCAATGTATAAATGTATTGATTTTAAATAAATGTTTTATAAAATGTCTAGTGTTTTTGAAAATGAATTTGGTGGATTAGTTATAAAAGAGTTATGTATGATCAATACTAATAATATTTTAAAACCATTACATTGGGTGTTTTCGGCAAACAAATATCATGAAGATCAAATACTTAACGGTCAGAATTTTTTCTGTCCAACGTGTATATTAAGTACTATCGGTTTTGATCGAAAAACAGCTATTTTCTATGTGACAGATGAAACAAAAGAAAAGATTTTAAAAATATATTTCCCATACTTTGAGAATTGTAAAGTATTCATTAAAAGAATATCAGAGTTTTCCAAGAAACATATCTTGTCCATTTTATGAACACGATGATGATTGTGCTTATAAAAACTGTTTACTTGGTGCTTTAGATTATCTGAAATATTAAAAATTATGTGTGCAATTTACCGCGTTTTGATTGGTTGATCTGTTGTAGTAGTAATAATGTAATTATTCATATATATAAGGATATATTTTTCATTTTATGGTCACTTTTTATGTATACCCAACTTCGAACAATAATCAATATGGTGAAACTTTTAATTTTAATTTTAATTTTATTATTATTTTATTTAGAATAGTAATAATAATTTATTCAATATGAATAATTCCAAACAAATACCAAATACAAATCATATGGTAAATTTAAAATTTTATTTGAAAATTATTAAGTTTATTTAGAATTATAATAACTTTCCTAATCAAATTTATTGGAAGAATAAGAATGCTAACTTTATAAGATTTAAATTTAAATTAAATGTTTATTAATTATTTATTTAAAATATGCCATATACTAACATGCCTTGGTATTATCCAAATTTCCAATTTGCCAATCCAAACTGTCAAAACATGCAAAATGTTCCACAATTTCAAAACACGCAAAATTTTAATAACAATCTTCAAAACATGCACAATTTTAACAACAATCTTCAAAATTCTTCATCAAATATGCCCCATATTAATACAAAATTAAATGGGAAGAAAATTAAATGTAAGTATTCTTTGAATTTTTAAATTGTTTTAAATAAAGAATTAAATTTTTATATTTTAAATAATATTACTTTTAAATTCTAGTTATAATATTGATTTAGAATTAGGTATCCAAATTAGTGATTAAAAATCTTTAAAAATAAATAGTTTAGATTGATGATTTGATTGTAAACTGTTTATTTTTATAAATATTTAATTACATAATTATATAAACTTTTACATAAGGTTGAAAATAGTATAACCTTTTCATATTAAAGGGTTCGAATGCGGTAATTTATTAACCTTTTAAATAACTTTTAATTATTTAATAATTACACCATAATTTTCAAAAATTATTAATTTTCATTTATAACTATTTTTATATAAATAGGTAATTTATACCCTCAGTACTGCAATTCATCGATGAATCATAGCGATGAATGCCATGACCTAATGAAGAAATATTATCGTCATCAGTTCGATGGCATTGAAATTTTTATATGTCCCGAGTGCAAAACTTACCATGCCCAACCCTATCTTGATTTCTTTTTTGATCATAAGGTTCATTTGACGCAGTTTAAACAGAATAAACTCGATTTCTTTCGTTTGATTTTTAAGGCTGACGATTTTAAAATTAAGAAAAGAAAATCTGATATTGGCTTGAATTTAGGGGCGCCTAAAATATCTAAAAATGAATTAATTAGTGATGATGAGAAAAACATCCAAATAGGTGGTTCTGTCGACATTAGTAATGACCCAATTATAGAATTAGATTTAAGAAGATCTCGTAAATTACTAAAATTTAATATTGATGAATTTAATGTTAATAAAATTACATTAACAGATAGAATTATAACCCGGCTAAAAATTGAAATTAATAAAATGGGGAACGTTAAAATTCAATTTGCTGTAAATATCCAATTTTGATAAGATGATATAACTAAAGATGAATTTATATCTAATAACGCCGAGGTCTTTTCAGATAATTTTCTTGTCGAAGGAGTTAGAAAATTAAATGAAAAAATAGAAAGATTTACTGAATTAGGTAGTGGATGGACTATTTCTAGAATTCGAGAAATTCATTTTATCTTGACTAAATATTCCCAAATGAATAGGTTAACTGGTCACGGTTTTATTGAAACTCCTATTGCGCTTAAAGGACAAAGAGCAATTATTAATATTAAGAATAGTGACAATCTTTGTTTTATATATAGTATCTTGGCTTTATTGAAGCATGACGTTCTTGTAAATAATCGTAGTAATATGTATAGTTATACTAACTTCTTGAATGAATTAAATTATGATGAGATAGATGACTGTCCTATGAGATTGTGCAATGTAAGTAGGTTTGAGGAAAAGAATCCAGGTCTTGCAATTAATGTCTTGTCTTATAACCCAACTGTTATTAATAATTATGAAAATGAAAATGACGATTTTGTTACTCATCACCCTCGTTTGGATATTATTCATCGCACTAAAGTGACTAACGTTGATCCTTTGTATCTTTTACTTCTCGAAAATGATGACCGATATCATTATACTGCTGTAATTGACTTGCAACGCTTAATGAATTCACATATTAATGATATAGTTAGCGTACAAATACAATGTCAGTGGTGTTCTAGATGTGTTAATGGTTTTCGTTTGCAGGATGCTTTTAACAGTCACTATGCCTTATGTACCAAAAATCAGGTAGGAACAACTTTATACACTCTTCCTCAAAATAAATATTTAGAGTTTGGTGATTACTCAAAAGCAGTAACCCCACCATTTGTAATTTATGCAGACTTTGAGTCAATTTTACCCATTGATATAAGATTTCATCAGAAACATCTACCAATATCAGCAGGACTATTATTAATTAATAACTTTAATAATACTAAATCATACTTTAGTTTCATTGGTTTAGAGTGTGTCTTGGAATTTTTGAAAAAGATAGAGGAAATTGCGGTGACAATTATACAACCTTATGTTGATCTTTTTAGTGATTCAAACATTATTCCGCTATCATTTAATCAGGAAAATGCTTTTAAGTCTTGCTTGAATTGTTATCTTTGTAAGAAACCCATTAGAAATCGTGTTAAAGTTTACGAAAACTTTTCAAGTCGTTATCTTGGGGTTGCTTGTAGTCTTTGTCGTAATGTTAGAAGAAATCGTCAGCATTTACCTGTTATTTTTCATAATCTTAGGGGCTATGACCTTAATCACATTTTGAAGTATGGTCTTAGTAGTTTGCACTTTTACGATTCATTAATTCTGGACGCTTTTGCCGCAAGGAATGATTTAATTTTGATAGTTACTAGCAGCATTCACTAGAGTCAATAGTAATGTTAGGCGGTAGGAGCTCAAAATATACAATTCCCTTGTAATCCACCACATTGATAACATAACTTTTTTGGTGGATATCAGTAGATAGATATGTCACCGCTAGACCATGTCACCGCTGGACCACATACCCCCCCACCCCCACCCGGGGAAAAAAAATTTTCGCGCTAAGTCCAAAAGTACAAATTTTTTAAAAGTACAAAAAATTTTTAAACAAAGACAATGACTCATTCAAGGTCATTGAAACAAATACCATGACTCATCAAAATTTAAACAAAGACCATGACTCATTCAAGGTCATAGGATGACTCGTCATATATTTTCAAGGTCATTGGATGACTCGTCAAAATTTTAAAACAAAGACCATGACTCATTCAAGGTCATAGGATGACTCATCATATTTTTCAAGGTCATTGAAACAAAGACCATGACTCATACAAATTTTTTTTTCAAAAATTTTTCTATGTTTAAAAGTACACGATTTCCTATGTCACCGCAAGACCAAAAAAGATAGAATATTTTTCGAAATTTTTTCAAAATTTTTTCTATGTTGAAAAGTACACGATTTCCTATGTCACCGCTAGACCAAAAAAGATAGAATTTTTTTCGAATTTTTTTTTTCAAAAATTTTTCTATGTTGAAAAGTACAAATTTTTCAAGGTCATTTAAAAGTAGGTCAAGGAAATTATTAACAATAAAAAACAAACAAATAAAACATATTATTATCAACACAAATTGTTATTATTGCAAAGTTTTCTCCATTCTTTTTTCTCTCTCGATTTTTCATAAAAATTATTAAAATAAAAACTCTAAATAAATTATTATCAACACAAATTGTTAAATTAATAAGTAATAAATCGTAAATAACATTTTATTTGAAAAAATTAATCAGATAAAAGTACGTCGTCAATGTCTCGACTGAAATATGAGCAGGAGCTGACATAGCTTGGACTGTGAGTTCCTTGATAGCTTGGAGATACTTGATCAATGACATCAAATCCTAAATAGTGCCCAAATGCGAGACTGGTATTTTTCCCCACCCAATTACGCTTATCGTCGTTATTGGTAAGCGCAATTTTATTATTTTTAAATGTGAATAATTGGTGGTTCCGCGTCCCTATCCTAGTTTGAGGCACCGTAAATATAGTGTCATTTTCAAAACAGTCTAAATATGACTGGTGATCAATCTCTGTCCCCAACAACTTCACCCCCTTAGCTCTCATCGAATCTTTTGTACCTAAAAGACTATAGCACTTGGGTCTTAAGAAAACCCACTCCTTATACCAGAGACCTTTACTTTCATCTTTAAATTTTCTGATAACGGAATCTAATTTCCTCGAGTATAAGGGATGTGCTGGGTCGTAATTCGATGTATCTAGAAGGCTGTCTCTTATCATTGCCGGCAAACGAGTGTCAAGCTTACAGTGCTTAACCTCAAGAAAAAACGAATCAGTGTCACCGGCAACGATATTTATTTCACAATTAAATTCATCGCGATATTTCGCTAGCTCTTTATATTGTAGTTCGTACATTCTAAGTTTAGACAGGTCTAGAACTGTTTGTCCGATATAACTAGGCCTGTCTAAACATATCGAATCCTTATTCAGATGAGTAGCAATCAGATTATCATCAATTATGATAGATTTTCTGAAAGTCGGTTTTGAGGCCTATACAATCATCTTTTCATCAGAATTGCATAGCCTCAAATTCATCCGTTTTTTAAGGTTTTCGACTGACTTTCCGTACAAACTATTATTATAAAGTTTAAACAAGTCCCTATATAACTCGCTAGTACTTTGAGCTCTTAATTTTGTGTTTTTGTCTATGTATGCATGAAATATAGGTGCTTGCTTGAATTTAATTGCGCGATGAACTTTAACAACCTTCACACCGAGAGAAAGATAAAGCCTGAGAAGTCGCCAATGAAGAACATGGTTCTTTTTTGGCCAATGCGTGAGCATCAACTTCTCAACTTTAGAATTCGGTGGACACATCTTTTCCGGCCCAATCGGAAAATCATTCAAAAAATCATGTAAATAATCTGGAATCTCAATATCAACTTCCATAGTATATCCATATGGAAGGATTTCGATATCCACAACATTCGCACATTCACTCAAAATATTATCCAAACCATCATACACCCAAACAAAATCAGCATACGGAAGATATTGGCTAAGTGCCCAACCATACAAATTATTTATATCTATATACAAGAGTTCTGTATCCTCAGAACTTGCGACATAATGTTTGTTAACAAATGTTAACCCACCCCGTATTCCTCCCTCATAGAAATTAAACATTTCCATGTCCTGCAAAAGTTCTATGGGTTCCTGTAATGTCATGAGAGCTGACGCCCATGACATACCAGGAATTCCATAAAAATTAAGAGGTTCTAGAGTATTATAAGCAATTGCTTTTGCGCGAAATTGCTGAAAATAATCCGCAAGAAGGAATACGTCTAATTTTAAGTAGGTTAACATGTAATCTAGCATTGTCTCGCAATTTTGCTGTGTCCAAATTTGTTGGGCTGTAGCATATTCATCAGCAGATACAGAACCCCAAATAGGAGGCAATTCAGTCGTCGATTCAAGAACCTCAAGAGATTTCGCAAAGTCATAAGGGAAAATAGCCTTGGCTCTAACAATTGCACCATCAAAAACAGAATCAGTTAAAGGCAAATCAGTAAGTGTCTTAACCGCTTTTGCTAAAGATGAATTAATAAATTGCATGCTGTCTATAAAACGAACAGGCAATTTATTAATGTATGCGATGAGGGAGATAAATTTTTCGGTAGTGGTCGGAATAATATTTAATTCCCAAGAAGAAAAATTATTTAGACCATACTTTAAAATATGATGGAGATCATATCCCTCAAATTATGGAAAACCACAGGTAATTGTTTCTGGATTCGTCGAGAAACATTACACTTCATACAAGCAGCCCCTAAATACTTACCTGAGAAATGACAATGATCCTTAACTTTATCCCTAATAAACTTTTTACACAGATAACATGTGCGACAATCCTTGAACTCTCGGTCCTCCTTGAAAGATAGTGGTCCTATAGGTTTTTGACAATGAACCTCATAATATGGCAAGACAATCGAAAGAGCGATTTCATCAATCTTTTTTAAAAACGCCAAAACGCAATCATCGCCAATAAAATTAAAATATTGTTTTGTGTTTGTGTAGTTGTTAATTAATAATAGACCTGCTGCTATCGGCATATGTATTTGATGATGCCTTATATCCAGTGGTAAAATTGACTCAAAATCCGCATAAATTACGAATGGCGGGGTAATGGATTTTGCGAAATTTGTAAATTTTAAATATTTATTTTTAGGCAAAGTATAAAGGGTAGTGCCTGTTTGATTTTTACTGCACAAGGCAACGTGGGCGTCAAATGCAGGTTTTAATCTAAAGCCGTTAAGACAATGGGGACACCAATAAACAGAGATTTGCACATTGCAAGATGTAGTCGCATGGAAGTTCATTAATTTATTTAAATCAAAAACAGCTGTATAGTGATAATTATCACCGTCCTCCAAAAGAAGTAAATAAATAGATGTACCATCAGTAACCTTGGAGCGGTGAATTATATCTAAATGCGGATGATGGGGGATATAGTTTATATCATCTAGAGTTTTAGACGGTTTTTAGTTAAAAGTCAAAACATTTATAGCCAGATTTAAGTCCTTGTTCTTTCTTTCGAACTTGGGAATATTACTGAGTCTCATAGGACAATCGTCAATGGGGTCAAAATTTAATTCGTCCAAATAATTCTCATAAGAAGAAACTCTGTTTCTATGGGTGCGAACTACACTTCGTTTTAAAAGGGCTAATATACTATATATAAAACAGTGATGGTCAGTGTTTTGAACGTTAACTATAGCTTTTTTTGCCAGATAAAGATTTCGGTGTTGGGATATAACTATGGCCAGCTAGTCTATTTATAGGGAAATACTTTGTTAATATAAAATCAATTTCTTTGATTTTAACAACCCGCGATCCGCTCCCTAAATATGTGAATCTTTCTATTTTATTATTTAATTTAGTAATACCATCAAGCAGAAAATTATCCGAGAAAAGTTCTGCCTTATTACTAAAGAAGTTGTCTTTTATTTCACCATCTTTTTCAAATTGTATAAGAATGGTGAATTGTATTTTAACCGACCCCATTTGGTTAATTTCATATTTTAATCTATTAACTATTTTATTTGTTAATGAGATTTGTATTAGATTCTGACGTTCTACATCAAATCTAATACTTTTATGAGTCCCATTTAAATGTGACCTTATTTCGGTTTCATTATCGATATTGATCGAACCTCCTATTTGATTATCGTTAATGATGATTTCTTTATCATCGCTAATGATGATTTCAACCCTTTTAAGTTTAGAGGGAACACACTGGATATTTGCAGCAGGTCGTTTATTATGTTTCGACGTATTATTATTGTTATTATTACTATTATTATTATGTTTCGATGTATTATTGTTGTTATTACGTCTCGACATATTATTATTATTATTATTATTATTATTATTATTATTATTATTATTATTATTATTATTATTATTATTATTATTATTATTATTATTATTATTATTATTATTATTATTATTATTATTATTATTATTATTATTATTATTGTCATTATTGTCATTATTGTCATTATTTTTACTATTTTTATTATTTTTTCTGTTATTATTTTTCCTTTTCATTATTTTCCGTAGAAGAGCCTTTTTATTTAAAGTGAATTGATTTAAGTGGGAAGAGTGATCCTTATAAAAAACTAAATATTTTACATCCTGGGCAGTCTCGCATTTAGGGCATATAAAAAACTTGATGCCATAAAATTTTTGTCCATAGTATCGCTTCATTTCAGCATGGCATTCTAAAGAATGACACGCTGAAGAGATGCAGTACTTTGGATATAATTTGCCTGTTAAAAATAATAAATTTAAATATATGTTTTCAATAAAGTATTCAATATAATTTTTCAATAAAAGTTTTCAATAAAGTATTCAATAAAAGTATTCAATAAAAGTTTTCAATAAAAGTATTCAATAAAAGTTTTCAATAAAGTATTCAATAATTTTTCAATAAAGTATTCAATAAAAGTATTCAATAAAAGTTTTCAATAAAGTATTCAATAAATAAAAGTATTCAATAAAAGTTTTCAATATATTTTTCAATAAAAGTATTCAATAAAAGTTTTCAATAAAGTATTCAATAATTTTTCAATAAAAGTATTCAATATATTTTTCAATAAAATTTTCAATAAAAGTATTCAATAAAAGTTTTCAATAAAGTATTCAATAATTTTTCAATAAAAGTATTCAATATATTTTTCAATAAAAGTATTCAATAAAAGTTTTCAATAAAGTATTCAATATAATTTTTCAATAAAAGTATTCAATAATTTTTCAATAAAAGTATTCAATATATTTTTCAATAAAAGTATTCAATAAAAGTTTTCAATAAAGTATTCAATATAATTTTTCAATAAAAGTATTCAATAATTTTTCAATAAAAGTATTCAATATATTTTTCAATAAAAGTATTCAATAAAAGTTTTCAATAAAGTATTCAATATAATTTTTCAATAAAAGTTTTCAATATATTTTTCAATAAAAGTATTCAATAAAAGTTTACAATAAAAGTTTTTATCAATTATTAACATTTATTATTATTTAATCCAAATGGATTAAATAAAAACAAATGTTAATAATAATAACATTATATTAAAAATAAATAAAAATAAATAAAAAACTCACATTTAACAGTATCATCATCATCTGTAGAGCTATCTTCCCCAGAAACGGATGCATCGATATCTTCCCCAGAAACGGGGGCATAATTGTGGGTATCCATATTTTCCCCATAAACGGATGCATCGATATCTTTCCCAGAAACGGGGGCATAATTGTGGGCATTTTCATCTCCATCCAAATCTACTAAAATGGTTTTAAAAATAATAAAATAAAATAAAAAATTTACCATGATTGATTTCGTCTTCGCTATCACTGATAACAATGATTTCCGTCGGTGTTACAATAACTTCTAAAACAATAATAATAATAAATAAATAAAAGAAATAATAAAATAAAAAACTTACCGTTTCCCTCCGCTAATAATTGTTTAAGAATACTTGTTTTCTCCATTTTGAATATTTTGTTAATTTGAAAAATTTGAATTAATTGTGACAACTTTGGATATTGTCAATGTTTATAAAGAGAATCAAATTTTCAGGATTTAGCCAATCACATTTAAGCAATACACACATATAGGTGAGAGATTTTTATGCATGCAGTTTTGTGTGTAGGTATGTTTTCTTTGTAAAACACATGCAGTCTACACTGTGACTGCATGCGTTCTTTGTAATTCACATACATTCTTTTGTTTGTATGTGTTTTCTTTGTAATTCACATACAGTTTTGCGTGTGTGTATGCATGCAATTATCATGTGATGATCATGCACTTATCACGGACTTAACATGTGATGATCACGCACTGTCTTTGTGACCATTAATTAATTAATAATAATAATAATAATAGTAATAATAATAAAAATAATAAAACATAACAATAAAACATTTATTATACATCAAATCGCTTGGATAATAACCAAGCTAAACAATGTTGACCACATGTTAAGGTCCATGGTTTTTGATACATAGTTTTATTATATACAATAGGTTTACCCATTGTTTGAAGTTTTGAAACCATTAAAGCCGGATAACAGAAACCCATAGGATCAAATACTAATATCTTGCTAGGTTTCATATATATTGCCAACCAATGTTCTCCACCGAGATGAGACGATTGAGTATTGACGATTATGGCTTGATTATTACGTAAATATGGAATTTTATCAAGAGGAAATACCCCTAAAAATTCATGTCCTAGTATTTGTTTTCCAATTCGATAGACCTGAACAGAACTACATCAATAATATTACTATTACATAAAAAAACTTACTCCATGACAAATTATCATAAATTATCTATACATTTATAGATTCAAACCAATACTGTTCTGTTTCCAGTTATTTGAACCTCGTTTTCAAATACGCCATATATTACAACATGTACCGGTTCAGTTGTAGCTTTAGAAAACTTTATATATAATCGTAAATTTCCATTTTGAGGTAATAGACTCTGATTTAAATCAAAATCGGGGGCCAAAACAAATGTAAAGAATGGATATTTGCTTTTAAAATCTTCAAGAGTTATACCACAATTAAGGTTTTTATCCAAATAACCCATATTTCTCACTATACTCTGCATATATGTAGCACAATAATTATCATTTTCGAAATCTTGAGTATATGTTTCTCTATAATCACTATTTTTCGATAAAGTTAGCGATGTTACACCAAAGTTTTTGAAAATTGAGCACGATGTTAAGTATGATCCATTATATTGAGATTCACTTTGAAATGTTACCAATATAAAGTTGGGCATTCTTCTATCTCCAAATATTTGTTCCTTATAGAAAGAAGCTGAACCCTTAGCAATTGCAAATTGAACAATTTCCTTTGTTTTCAATGGATATATTGCATGCTTAGAATTAAGCCCCAGTTGATGACCAGCTAATACAGAGGGCTCAACACGAACTCTTCTTACCAATAATTTAGCATCAACTAATTGAAGAATTGGTGCTGTGGTAGCACTTGTTAGTGATAATGCCGAATCAGATCTTTTCAATCTAATGTGCACATTAACACCTGGGAGTAAATATTTTGGTTGATCCATAAAATCGAGTTGTAATGATGAGCACATGGTAAATAATTTCGAGCCTTTAATCCACTTTTTCCTATCGTCATCACTACCATAACCCATAGGAGTTAAACATGTATTTTTAGTATCGCTATTGTAATTTATAATAGTTTCTACTAGAGCTTTGTGAACATATGTACTGTTACCACCCTCAATCTTGATATTATTAAATCCGAGAACTGCATCTTTAAAAAGCGTATGAAACAAGAAATTGTTTGGTATAACATCACTAGGTTCACCCAACGGTTTTCTATCTTTATCTACAACTTTGACCTGAAAAGTTAGCAATGTATCGTTCAAATCTAGATATTCAGTTTGGGAACCATTAATATAAAATTCAATATCAGTTCTACTATCCATAATAGAATTCATCGGGAATACATCTTCAAAGGCCCCCATTTCAATTACCGCCTGGGGAGATGGTCTATCAAATAAACACAATTCAGATTTACCACAAATCATTTTTGAAATATAGTTCCATGGCCTTTCATTCGTTTGTTTATATGTTTATGATGTCTTTTACGTTTTTGAGCCGGTGCTTCCTGTTTATCAAACATACCTGCAACTTTCCCTAACTCTGATAATGCATTTGATTTCAGAGATGGTAATATTTTCTGCTCATTCATTATCACATCTTTAGCAGTTTTCATACCAAAACGACCAAGGCGTTTAAGAATAGGAAGTGCAAATCTACCAATTGTTCTCAACCATCCTGATCCATACTGTTTACCAATAAAATAAGGTAATTCGCCACCACTTTGGCTACCACTATACATACTAATAATATCGTTATTGGCCATCTAATTTACGAAAATGTAATGTCAAATGAGTTTTTGTATCTTTACTAAATTCAATAAATTTACCACTATCATCACGAATATTTATTTCTATATTGTTTATACATGATGTTGATACCGGTAAGTACATGGGATTATCGATATTTATATTGACAACTTCATCCTGGTCATGTTTATCAACCCAAACAGATTTCAAAAGAGGAACCAAAGAATCACCAACAATTATAGGATCGATGATGTTAGTATATATGAACATTTGCCTATGAAGTTTTATTATTTTTGGTTTGCGTACACCAAAAGCACTTGTCCTATATGTTTGCTTATCTAATCCCAATGTATTAGCCAAATTTTTATCAAATGTAATTTCACAAATGTTATTATTCAGACTGAATTTACATAATCCATCTTTAACAAATTCAATAGTTTTAAATATATGTAAACAATTGAATGAAATATATTTATGTAATTCTTCAAGTGTTTCAATATATAAATCATTAGTAAATGTAAATGTCTCTTCAACTTCATTAATATATGATAGTGATATTTTGATGTTTTCGATTGTTACACTTTTTTCATCAAATGTTTTGAAACGTATTAGGTATTCAGTACCAGGAACAACAATGCTAAGCTTATCACAACCCATTCGCTTGGCATCCTCAATACTTTCAAACTTTATTGTAAATGGGCTATAATCATAACTAACATTCAATCCATCTTTGAAAAACATGCCACAATTTTCATCTAAAATCTGATTCGGAATATGACAATATCGTTCAAAATTATTGATTGAGAAAATACCACTACAGGTTTTGGGTACACGTTTCTTGTAACCGATTTTACAATGACTATAAAATGGGAATGTATTGTACACAAATGAAAAGTCTTGCAAAGCAACTTCCCAATTTCCATGTAAATAAATGGGATTTTGAAGATCAACCATAAATTTACTTGCTTGATTTTCCGGATGGATTAGTGGGAAACTATTACTCGGTAAAATTGTATAGAAACTCATTTTACTAGGTCTTTTGATGATATCCATGAGGGTTTTTGATATCCATGCCATTTGACATAGTATTGTTTATCCTTACCCACCATTTTAGTTTTCAATATTTTCTGCATTCTGAACACTGTAGGTTTGGAAATAACTTGTAATTCCTGTTCATAGAATTTCCCTTGTATTAAATTGTTATCACTATCTTTAATAACATACATTACAGGACTCTGTTTAGTATTAATTTTAGTAATTTGAAATACCTCATCACTCCAATTACTATCGAAATTTTTGATGAAAGGTGAAGCAGATATTTTACTAATTCTAACGTAATCACCAACTTTATATTTTGGTTTTGTAATAGCAACTTTTTTAGATCGTACTGATTTAGCTAATGTTTTCGAGCTGATATCTACGGGTCTCAAACCATTCAGACCTCGATGTGATGAATTATTATAACTAACAAGTATTTTCGGTAATACATTTATCCATATTTTATTACCTTGATGCACGAAATATTTCTTCAATCTATCCCTCAATGTCCGGTTAAATCTTTCAACATGTGCGGCTTTGTATTGAGAATGTACAGAATAATGATTTATTTTGAGCCGATACAGGATTTGCTTAACTTTACTATTGTAAAACTCCTTGCCTATAATAATAATAATAATAATAATAATAATAATAATAATAATAATAATAATAATAATAATAATAATAATAATAATAATAATAATAATAATAATAATAATAATAATAATAATAATAATAATAATAATACCTAAATCGGTTTGCAAATTGTCTGGATATCCATTTTTAAACATTGAGTTAATTGCTTTAGATACTTCCTCAACAGATTTTGTCTTTGTTGGTAGACCGCGGGCAAAACGACTGAAAACATCGATACACGTTAAAATATATTTATAACCCTTGTTAATTTTCGAATACGGTATCATCTCCATCAAATCCATTTGCCATAAATCATTAATACCGAATGTCTTATAAGCTCTCGTTGGAAATCTTTTCCGCATCGGTTTGTTTAAACTGTACGCAAGCTGATCTGACAACCACTTTTGCGTTTCCTTTTTCGAATTTGGGACTCTTTTCTTTAACTTTGCCACTCCACCGAAACCTGCCTCGTCTTCTGGGTTCGTCCAAATCTTCTCCATTACAACAAGATGATTTAAATTTTAATTTAACATTAGGTAATGATTGACCCATCGTTTATTGTGATAATAATGATAATGCTAATGGTAACATTGCTCCGATAAAACCACCTTGTTGTTTATATATGATTTTTCTCATTTGCTGTCGATTTTTATTATTTACTAGCGATAACAAAGGCTTACGATGTTTATTCAATACTAGTTTTTTAGAATTACTGATTTTAATTTTACCTCTGACTACTTTTAATAGAATTTTGAGTAAATCATCGACAACAAAAGTTGGAAATGATTGTAAAATAGACATTCTTTTCATACTCGAAGCCTTTAACAATGCATTAAAATATGGGAAACTCCTATGATTTTTAACAATTTTAACTTTTTTCTTACTCTTTTTAATAATGTTTTTCGAAATAAGATTCATTGCAGGGTAATTCTCGGTTATTAGTTTTTTAGATGGTGTATAACTGGTTTTTGGTGGAACACGCTTCTTTATAGTCTTTTTAATACTTTGTCTAAGTTTTCGGATATTTTTAAGCCTGGATTTCATAAACATTTTTACATGTTAAAGTTTTCAACTTTGTTTATATACCATGGCACCTTCTTTATTGAAAATATCTGTTTTTACCCGTAAATCATCGTTACATTGTTGTGT
The DNA here is from genome assembly GCA_022537955.1 of Schmidtea mediterranea. Classification (NCBI taxonomy): domain Eukaryota; kingdom Metazoa; phylum Platyhelminthes; order Tricladida; family Dugesiidae; genus Schmidtea; species Schmidtea mediterranea. The sequence goes on along the minus strand of CM039680.1, from coordinate 247,552,540 downwards.
GAAATCAAGAAATATATATCCATGTGGTGATTTTGTAGCATCTTGAAATGCACTGATGAGAAAATTACGATTATTAGGGTATGCTTGTCGAGCAAGAAAATCAATAACTGTAGCATCTCTAGGATTCTTGAAAATAACTAAATATTGAACATTTAAATTCCTTGTTCGATGTGCGCCACCCTGGTGAAATAGATTTTGAGTAATAAAGATCACAGTAACACCAACATGTCTACTGATTTTTGTGAATAAATTATTAAAATCCTTTTTTTTATTAGCTTCCTGATAAAAATCATCAATAATGATGACATCACCTTTCCTTAAACGACTTGACCAGTTTTTATCGAAACCCTTTACTATTTTCATGTTTTTCAATTTACAGAAATTATCCTGAGTTAATCCATGTTCTTCATCTGCACCCCTATGCCAATAAATCTTGTTGAATTTTGTTTGAAATAAATTAGATTTCAGTAATTTACATACAAACATAGTTTTACCACTACCACTTGGGCCGACGATTTGATATACAGCATCATTTCTTAAGTCCATTATTAATTTGTATAATTATAGGTTTTTGTTTATATTATATGTTTTAATGAACTCTTCCTAAAAACTCATATATATAGCTTAATATTTCATTATTGTTTAATTATGTTATCAAATATAAATTATAAAGGAACTTTCGATGTATCAAAAATGACGTTTCCAAATGGTAAACACCAGCAAATTGTAGATAGGAGTGGAAAATACCCTATAATATTTTTCAAATCAGGCAAATGCAGAATCATGGGATGTAAGAAACCTTTAGATGTCAATAAATTACAATATAGAATAAAGGATCTTAAAATACAGTCAATTACAGTTACCATGGATATAGGACAATCTATCAATCTATACAGCATGTCAACAAAATGTCTTTGTATGTTCGAGCCAGAATTATTTCCTGCATTGAGGCTTTTAAAATACAACCCAATGTGTGTTAACGTGTTTGCTAGTGGCAAAATAGTCATATTAGGGGTGCGAAATCTAGAGTACAAAAATATTGTTTGTGATATACAAAATGAAATCACCGGATTGGTTGATATTTGATTGGCTAATGATTGATTAAAACAAATTGCTTATTCATTTTATTTCATTTTTAAAATGGAAAATATTATGATGACGAGTACAAAATTAAGCAAAAAAGAGATCGAAAATTATGGTAAATTTATTATTTATTATTTATTAATATTAATATCTTTGTTTCCAGATAAATATCAGGCCGTATTACTGGAAAGGTTATTCTTCTTCTATCCTCAACTCAGAGCAATAGTCAAAGACCAGCCTGAATCAGTAATTCCAGATTTGGTCTATACAACCACCAACATATGGATTTTTAACATAATTGATCAAGCTCTATGGGATATTAAGCTTGACAGAAGACCAAAGGAGATGGAACCCGAATACCCTTGTATTCTGGGTTGTAGCTGCAGCGATTTTCGATACCAGCGCTATGTGGAATGGTGCCTGGCAAAATCAGTTAGAAATTCTTCGAAATACCAACTTTTTCGAAAATAAATGTTTTGAATTTTATTTTTTGTTTTGTTTTGTTAGTGTTGGTAATAATAGTTTTATTTTTATTGTTTTGGTAATAATATTAATAATAGTAATAGTTTTATTTTTGTTAGTTTTGGTAATAATAATAATAATAGTAATAATAGTAATTTTATTAGTATAGTAATAATAATAGTAATAATAATAATAATAATAATAATAATAATAATAGTAATAATAATAATAATAATAATAATAATAGTAATAATAATAATAATAATAATAGTAATAATAATAATAATAATAATAATAATACATTTTATATAGATGATATGTGTAAAATCATAAAACTCAACGGGTTAATTTACATACAGTCACGCACTTAACATGCAATTATCATGCACTTAACATGCATGATTCTGATTGGTTAATCAGTATCTGTCAAGGGTATAAAAGTGCGTCACCACCTTATAAAAATCATAAATCAAATATGACCAAGAAAATAAGCGTCCAACCAGTTCAGATGTTCCACAATTATAAAATGTATTTTTTAAAGGAGCCTATTAATATGCAATTGGCAAATCCGGTCAAACTCAATAAGACTCAATTTCAATCTCTCGCTGGCACTCTATCAATGTTAGATATCAAGGATATTGATAATACGTTCAAAAAGATCAATTCCAATTTAAAATGCAATGAAAATGCTTTCTTCACGAGTCAATATACCAAATATTATGATGCATTTACAGAAATAGGTTTCAAAGAACAGGAAAACTGGTATATAACAATAACAATCCAAGGATATAAAGCTGATCAAAATGATGTGCTTTCTCCAATCTGGAAAATTGTTACTGCTAGACTTTCACAGTTATTTTAATGTATAGTGTTTAATAAATGTATTAATGTTTCTTTGTTATTCTATAAACAAAATTATAAGTAGTTTTAAAATAGTGTTAAAATGATATCTGAAAAAGGTAAAATATAAAAATATAAAATAATTAATTAATTTTGTTTAGAATATTTAATAAACTTTTTGTTTGATAAACTTGAAGAAATAACCGGTGTAAAAATTAGAGATATGTTGACTCTAGTTGAAGCATTGAGTAAAGAAGATTCGAGTTCAGAATGTCAGAGTGATGATACTGAAATTGTTAATGATGGAGATATTGAAATTATTAATGATGGAGATACTGAAATTATTAATGATTCTGAAGAAATTATTGAGGATACTGAAGATACTAAAGAAAATATTAATGATGTTGAAGAAGCTACCGAAATTATTAAAGATGAGCCTACCGAATTTAAGAATTGTATTGATCATGTTATAGAAAATATTATGATAGAATCTTGTGGTGATGAAGAATGTACATGTAATAATCAATAAATCTTTAAAAATGTAGTTTTTTATTAATAATAATAACAAAGAAATATTTATTAAAATCTATGATAAACCTTGTTACATAAATATAAAACAGATACTCCAGTGAATAGTTTTAATAGAAATTTGCAATTCTCGATATAAATATCAGAGCGTTTGGCTTCTGCGGCAACTTGAATAATAGCTGTCCATCCACCGTTTGATTCTACCCACGGATCAATTTTTGTTTCTATCACCTAAATAATAATAAATTAATAACAATATAAAGTAATATACCTCTATAGACCATTGGAAATAATTTTCATAGTCGGATCCAGATTTTAATATCATGTGTTTCATGTACATTAATCCTACTGTTATTCGCATCCATTTATTATTTTCATCAAACATGTAACTAAATATTGATTGGAATGCCTTCTTTCTCTCCAATGGTGGCAAATTGAGAATTTTTTCATAATCGAATGGGATGTCTTCAACGATTTTCTCGGTACGGTTTACCATAAATTTCATGTTTTTAATGATTTCATCTTCTTCTCTATTATTAGAGACCAGCTCATTCAACAAAGTTATAAAAAATTTAGTTTCTGGCATTTTATAAAAATACATGAAAGTGTAAGCTTATTTATACTATATTCGACCAATCAGAATCGTGTAATACTAAGAAAATATGTAAAAATATATAATGGAAATGGCAATGATGATTTGTTGCCACTGTTAACTTCTTTCAAGCTGTTGCCGCCACTGTTAACTGGGTGTTGTTGTAATTTCATTATACGATTGAACTGATCAGTTGTTTTATTAGAATAAAATTTTATACTATATTGAACTTGATTCATCATTTTTTCATTAAGTTTACGATTTCTTTCAATTCTAATACTGATTTTCTTAATTCATTTTTGATAGTACCAATGGTCTTATTTAGATATATAATATCATCATATAATTCGTTTTTAGCTCTTTTTAAAGTCTCATATGTTTGTTCAAATCTGAATTCTAAATTACTCATTCTTTCAGATAATCTTTTGACTGGAGTTTTCAAATATCTAGGCCTATCTATCATATACAAAATATCCATCAATACAGCGGTATCAGGACATACACATCTTGTTGAATTTTTACCTTGAACGGTTACAACAATTGAGTTGGCCATATTAAAAACTAATAATATTATTAAAATTTATTTAATCATTTTCAAATCTGTATAAATTAATATTTATTGTTTATAGCTAAAGATTTGTGTGTGTGTGTCTCTAAATTAGTATAAAAGTAATTGTTATTTCATTTTTTATCATTACAATGGTTGTACCGAGCGCAGTTCAAGCTATGAATGAAATTAAACATTATGGTAATTTATTATTAATATTATTATTATTACTTGCTTTTAGATGATTATTTTAAAGTTATTAAAGAACGTCTGCAATTCTATTATCCAGAAATACATGGAATCATGGATAAGCCGGCATCAATAATTCCAGACTTGATATTCAATCATACATCAATATGGATATTTACTGTAATAGATGAGTTCCTATGGGATATCGAACAAAACAATTTGTCAAAAGATATGGAACCCGAATACCCTTGTGGTGATGGATGTCATTGCTGCGCCGCCCGATATCGGAAGTATGTGGAATGGGCTTTAAATAAAGCTCTTAGACAATACTACTGTAGTAGAATTGTCTCTTTATAATAAATTTGTTGTATATGTCTCGGTTTTCAATATATAATAATAATAATATTTATAAAAATAATAATAAAAATAATAATATTTATAAAAAATAATAATAAAATTAAATTTACAAAATATATACTACTTATAAAAGTTATTACTATATTATAATTAAAAAATGTTTAAAAATACCGTGACCTTGAAAAATTTTTGAATGATCTTGACCTACTTTTGAATGAACTTGACCTACTTTTAAATGACCTTAAAAATATTTGTACTTTTCAACATAGAAAAAATTTTGAAAAAATTTCGAAAAATATTCTCTTTTTTGGTCTAGCGGTGACATAGGAAATCGTGTACTTTTAAACAGAAAAAATTTTGAAAAAATTTTTGAATGACCTTGAAAATATATGTACTTTTCAACATATAAAAAATTTTGAAAAAAAAAAAATTTGAATGACCTTGACCTACTTTTAAATGACCTTGAAAAAATTTGTACTTTTAAACAGAAAAAATTTTGAAAAAATTTCGAAAAATATTCTGTTTTTTGGTCCAGCGGTGACATAGTAAATCGTGTACTTTTAAACATAGAAAAAATTTTGAAAGAATTTCGAAAAATATTCTGTTTTTTGGTCCAGCGGTGACATAGGAAATCGTGTACTTTTAAACATAGAAAAAATTTTGAAAAAATTTCGAAAAATATTCTATGTTTTTTGGTCCAGCGGTGACATAGGAAATCGTGTACTTTTAAACATAGAAAAAATTTTGAAAAAATTTCGAAAAATATTCTATCTTTTTTGGTCTAGCGGTGACATAGGAAATCGTGTACTTATAAACATAGAAAAATTTTTGAAAAAAAATTTTTGTATGAGTCATGGTCTTTGTTTCAATGACCTTGAAAAAATATGATGAGTCATCCAATGACCTTGAAAATATATGATGAGTCATTCAATGACCTTGAAAATTTTTGATGAGTCATCCTATGACCTTGAATGAGTCATGGCCTTTGTTTAAAATTTTTGATGAGTCATGGTCTTTTTTTCAATGACCTTGAATGAGTCATTGTCTTTGTTTAAAAAGTTTTTGTACTTTTGGACTTAGCGCGAAAAAAATTTTTCCCGGGAGTGTGGGGGGAGGTCTAGCGGTGACATATCTATCTACTGATATCAGCTTTTAATATTGTTTGATTTATTGCGGAAATTTATTGAAAGTCATTATACACAATCCAGTTATTTCAAAAAAGGATCGTTTCGATTACGATTTAAGAGAATGTTACAGATCTTGATATGTATCTTTAAATGAATTTCTTTAAGTTTATGTGAAACCAATATATCAAATTTTTTTGAGTATCCGGACTTCTCATATGATCAACCACTGTTTTGGATAAATTCGGCTTCTCTGCCATTTCATGAATGGTAATTTATTGGTCAGATTCAATCAAGGCCTTCAATTATTTTTCATCTATATGAGTAGGTCTTCCAGAGCGCGGTACATCTTAAATCTAGAAATTTCCGAAATGATACTTCGCAAACCAATTCTGACAAGTGCATTGTTATTGTTTCTATGCCATAAACAGAAAATATCTTTCTAAGTGGTTCTGCAGATCTTTTAGATTTATGAAAACAATAAAGTAAAATATATCGAAAATGTTCACTTTGACTTTGTATTTTGAAAATAAATCTGTTTAAAAATAATGCTGTTGGGGTTATACAAAATACAAGAAATAAAATAAAATTTCGAAATTATAAAAAATCAATTCAAAATTAATTAAAACGTTAAAATTAATATTTTTCTGAGGTAAAAGTGGTGGCAAATTTTATTTTGAACACGAATAAAATAATATTAAATTAAATAGATTTATTGAAAGGCCAGGAACTCAAAAATAAATTAAATAATTAATCAAATTATTTCCAGTGGACCAAATTAAAGTAATATTTTTAGTTCTAGATTTTCATTCAAATACCCTCACTTTCAAAAACACGTTAGATATCTCTAATATTTAAACACAAATTTTTAATCTTAAATTTTAATCATTTTTTCACATTTCAATTTCTAAAAAAATTTCACAATTTACATTAAAGTTTTTTTCTTTCTCAAAAATCACAAATTTTAATATTAAAAGTTATTAAGATGCTGCAGCTTCTTCTTTGTCAGCTTCAGCTCCTTCAGTAACTTGAGCAGCATCCTGGCCCTCAGTAGCTTCACTAGTTTCTTGGTTAGTCTAAAGGGGGTTAATTTCATTTACAAGACCCCAACAAATTATTTATTATTATTTGATTTAAAGTTAAATCGGTGTCCGAACACATATGTTTTAATTTCAGTCGATAATAACAAAGGGCAATATTAGCATTGATAAATGGAGATCCAGCATTATTAATTCCATAATTCAATACAATATTTTCACAGAAAACTGATTCGGTAACAATTAAAATTAAAATCGATTAAATAAAATCATTAATATTTATTGAAAAAACTATTCAATATCGGAATTTTTATTGATAAAATTCAAATATAATCCAATAATTGCACAATTGACAATAAATCATAATCAATTAATTGATGCAATAAAAATACAAGAAATTTACAGAAACTTTTTAAATAAAATATATTCTTGATAAAATCCCAAATACTTTCTCCGGTTCTGTACAAGTGGGATATATTTAGTTGACTTTGTTCAATATTTGAACAGGAGTATTGAATTTCAATAATAGATTCTGGATCTCTGAAATTTCTGCAGTTAAAGGTTCACCATTAAGATTTGTTGAGGCGTAAGTGTGAGCATTCAGGCCGTCGTTGTCACGGATTGATGTGTTGACCCCTGCCCACAGCAGCAATTGAACAGCAACTATATCACCAACGCGAGCCGCTATCATAAGCGCTGTTCGAGAATCTCTCGAATCAAACGGCAAGTTCAATTGCTCCCTTGTTGCATTCATAAGGCAAATTAGTTGAAAGAGTTTGTCGCCATTTTGAATAGCCAGCATGAGTTGCTGTTGAACTTGAGGTCGACACAGAGGTAAAGGAGGAATATATTTCCTTAAGATATACTTATTGTGTAACCAATCTTCTATTGATAGACTTTCTGCAATCGGTCTATAAATTGTGTTTAAATTGAATTCACTCAAAATTACATTGAAAATGGAAATTTTAATTTAATCAATATTTTTAAAAAATTTTTTAATTTAAAATCTAATTATAAAATCGTTTTTAGAAAATTAGAATTTCCTTAAATAGTTTATAATCTTGAATCAAAATGCATTATAAAAATTATTCAAAAATAAAATTATTATTAAATAAATTTTATATTGAAAATGTTTTACTGACAAATTATTAGTAGATAATAGCCCAAAATTTCATTGAAAATGGAAATTTTAATTTAATCAATATTTTAAAAAATTTTAAATCTAATATTATAAAATTTTTTTTTTTAGAAAATTTCGATTTTCTTAAAAAGTTTATAATATTGAATCAAAATGCTTTATAAAAATTATTCAAAACAAATAAATTTTATGTTGAAAATGTTTTACTGACAAATTATTAGTAGATAATATATATATATATATATCCAGCAAAGCCTTTTTTAACAAAACTTTTAACTATGGTGTTTTAAAGTTATGCGGTTCATATTTCTAGCAGGTTGAGTGTACCTTCTTTGTGCATAATGAACAGCATGTCGTCTTAATAAATTGTAAATAAAATGAAAAAACATTTAAAAATATATTCTAATAGTTTTTCTTTTTTACCTCCTTGTTGGAAATCTTTATTTATTTTATCTTTTTATATTTCAAGTTGCATTACAGACATTTGCAGAGCTAATATATTAAAGTTTTCTCAATTTTCCATGACAGAATTTATTTTTGATTGCTTTCAAAAATATTCGAAAAATAGTTAAAAATTGTAAATGTAGATTCCAAAAAAGTGATATTTTCAAGTATTTGTTGTAAAAATGTTTAACTGATTGTAACAAACTGATATACTTTTATATCCCTAGATTTTGAATATTTTTTAATTTAATTTTTTTAGTTTTTCTTAATTATAATAGAGTGAAAAAAAGGCTGGAAAAGGCTGTGCCGAAAATTCGTGAATACCATAAATAAATCGGATTCTTAGTCAAATTTTGTAGAAAATACAATGTCTTTTATGTTGTGAGTTCATGGAATAATAGCATTTTTAATATAGTCAATTAATTCATAGAGACATAAAGATTTATATCTTGATTTTTAATGTTTTATAGAATTGTATACTTGTATAGAAAAAATAACTTTAACACAAACACAACATATAATTAAAAATTCGATGTATGTATTTCTACCAAAACCTGCTCAATTTTTTGAAAATGAGTTTTCGAATAAACGAATAGAAAAAAAATAGTAAGTGATGAAAAATGAATTTCATTTTAATTTGAATAGCAAAAAGTTCATTTAGCTCTATAATATAAAAATTTGGCGATAAAATTTTTTTAATAATCAATAACAAAATATAAACAATATTTAGTGAATATCCATAAATTTAGCCAAAAATATGGTTAAACGTGAAAAAATGTGGGGAATAATATGCAAACTGTAATTTTAAATTTAAAACTTACTTTGCTGACAAAGTTAGTCATCTATTGATTCGCACAATCTTGTATTATGGATGGCACCATTCCAAAAACCGGGTGAATTTGTTTACAATGACTACTTTATTTTTCTAAGCTCGAATAAATTTTTTATTTAAATTTATTGTGTACTTTGTCATTGTATGGTTTTAATGAATTAATTTTTATATACTTTAAGACTTTCTCTGTAAATTAATGATTGCAATTTTGGTGTATCTTTTTTCGCACTAGCTCGCTAAAAATATGAATTGAACTTTTCAATAAATATTTATCTTATTTTCTTATTATCTTATTTATTCTTATTTTCCAGAATTTTTTTACAACATTTTATATATATTTTAGCTCACTGACTTCGATTTTATACTGTATATGAAAATTATGGAACGAGCCTAATATTTTGTGTGCGTTTTATGTGATTTTCTATGTATATATATATATATATATATATATATATACACTTACCATAAAATGACCGTAGCAATACTATAAATAGTAACAGAAGCGCTAATAAGATCAAGAATATTTTAGGTAAATGGCCTTGAAATTATTGATCATGATTAATATTTATTACCAAAAATTCTATAAATATTCCGCGTCCACAATAACGGCGCACTGAAACGGGAAATTGAAATTATCCCGATTTAAAACTCACACAAATCGGAAGTTTATTTAATAAACCAAACGATAGAACTTTAGTCGACAACGTATTTTGATGAGAATGAAAACCAGAGTGAGAACATATGAGAAAATAATGGCATATATTAATAATGATAAACAATAGAGAAATGAATATAATAACAAGAGTGACCAATCCACGTGAATCATGTGCCAATCATGAGAGCCTAATCACATCTGGAGACCAAATAATTCATTCAGTCCGACCAGAACGAGTAATAACGGCTACGATTCAATTCTAACAAATCTCACGTCAACACTGAACCTACCTGCCTGCCTACACCAATAGATAGAAATTCTGAATTCGGCTTATTACAAATTGGAACAGATTTTCTAATTGGTAAACAAAAATTTCGTAGACTTTTAGCGCATTTAGCAATGAGTCAGGAGATAGAGTTGATTTTAATTAATAATTAATTATGCTATTGTGATTGGTTTGGCTTATTTAAAGCGAGTTCAAATTATGGTAAAATCGACAGGACAAACAAATTCCGTTGAAAATATTAAATTCCTCCCAATTTACAAATTTAAAATGGCTCTTATAAATCAATTGTGTAATTTTTCGATTGATTTAAAGTTTTTATAAATAGTCAATTATACAATTCCAATAAATCATGTCAATATTGATTTTTTTCTTGTAGGTTAAATTGCGCATCACAATCAGTATTAAGCACATTTTAATTATTTAATTAGTAAATTTATTTATGAAACCCATTTCCTTTATCTGCCAATTATTATTCTCAGAATTGAATTATGTAATCGTAAATGTGTGTCAAATTTTTATTATAAATT